>OX453272.1:25021390-25036390 GCA_949710005.1 Ricordea florida
ACATTGGTTTTATGATTACCTAAAAAAAGCACAGCCACATACTATACAGTAGGCACTCTCTATTACCAAACCTTTATTCAAAGTTTTTGTAGAATCCAATTATTTTACCCTCAATTTTTTGGTGTAATGACATTGTATCTCTAACTTCTGTTGATATGGCATCACTTTTGAGGGAAGAGGAATTTTTCTATCTACCACTGGGAGTACCATTCCAACTGAAGAGAGTAAACAGATTGAAACGTGCACTATTCATAATGCTCTCAATTGTGGTTACCTAGGAATGAAATAATTTTCAATTTGTTTTAAGTGAATATTATTGTCATACTTCATAAACTCTGTATTCTGTGTAAGGATAACAAATAATTTTATTTCTATTCCTTCTGGTGCAATCTCAGTGGCAGTGAAAGAGCTAAATGAAGTTAACTTTTTAAGCACTGTGTTGAGCGGTATACTGATCATGTCATTTGCACAGGGTGTCAATAATTGTGTACCAAACAAAGCATAACGAATATAGTAATGGGAATAGGATAATAGCTAAAGGCATTGTGACTTCTTCAAAAACTAGCTTCGCGAGGTTTTGCGGGAGTCGTATTTCTAGTCTAATTGTTTAATAGAAACACGATTTCTAACCAATCAGCGCGCGTACTTTCTTAGGACTGTTTTCTAAATATATTTATATATATATATATATGTCTATATTTTAAAGGTGTCCGTTCGCAGGCCAGGTTACCTGGCCTGCGAACGGACACCTTTCGAATTCCGTGAATGATGTTTTGAAAATAATGTGAATTTTGTGGAAACCGATTTCACTAATCCTGGAAGTACATCTCAGCAAGAAGATCTCCGAGATATGCAAGAAAGAGCGGCGAGGGATCGTCGTCGAGTAAGTTTGAATGCCGCAAAAATCAGCGCACGGGAAGCGGCGACTCAAAGAATAGATTAAGAAACTACGGCAGGGACGATAACAAGAGACATCGCAGCAGAGACAACAACTGCTCGCTCAAAAAAGGGAAAGATAACAGCAAGGAAAAGGACCAGGAATGCAATCAAGTTAGATGGGAAATTGAATTTGTTGTAGATAGTAACAAAGACTCGTTTTAGCTATACAGGACATGAGAGACTTAGAACGGAAACCGAGTACGACTTCAAAAATATTGAGAAACACTGGAAAATATGATAATCACAAGGCAAACTGCAATGAAAACAGAATTTAAGGAAAATCATGGCAACAGCGTACAGACAGAATCCGAGGACGAACGAAGAAACAGATTACCATATCGTCGTGAAAAAAGTTTCAGGAAAGGGGAAACAGTAACCAACCGCAAAGAAATGAAAGATGACAGTCACGTAGTATTTATACTGCAATGAGAATGCAAGTAGGTATTTTTCGTAGTGAAACGATTGCCTTCCATTTTAAAGAAATTCCCAATACAGAGGTTGCAGTTGTGATAGCAATTATTTATAATTATGTGATCTGATATCATTGCAACAGTGAAAATATATTGTAGATTTGTTTGATGTAGCAGTTATGTTCAGCATTTTCAACAGAAAACATACCAAACAATAAGTGACTGGTTATGCAGTATTATCAGTGATCAGTGCAAGTATTTGTAAATAAAGCAGTTGTCATTACTGACTTCTGAGTAGTATTTCTCTTTGCTATATTTCTTTCCTACATATTTAAGGTTACCGTATACCTTCGCGGGTGTCCTTCGCGAAAAAAAATATTTGCGCGCTGTCTTAAATGTAACAACCACAAACTATATATCAGTACAAAGCTAATGAAATGCACTATCCAGTAAAAATTATTTCGCTTTGATTTTTTTTAACCGTAAAGAGAGTGCGTCCGAAAACCCCAAAACGACCAACGTCTCTTTGAGCGAATTTATCGTGTATGGAATTCGACCTTAGAATGAAAACTACTGCATTATATCAATCACAAGGCACTAATCTTCAAAACCGTGTGAGGCTTTTTCGATATTTCTATTGGTTGCTTCGCAATTTTTCTGTCAATTTTGATTATCAAAAACTTACCGATACGTTTTACGGCGTAGGCCATTGCGGGAGATCAATTTTGAAAAACGGAAATCCCTCACACGGTTTTTTTGTTCGATGTCTTGGGAATCGTCGGGCCAAATTTCAAGGCGATCCGTCAAATCCTCGTACCCTATAAATTGCTTTAAAGAAAGCACACTCGCGTAAAAACGAAGTAGGTTTTTTTCGCTTCTAAAGGTTTACAAAAATTTCACGCCCTTGCTGCGCCATATTTCAACACTGTGGATGCCGCCGATGTCGACAGCCAATAGAACGACAGGAGACCTACTGCTGAGTCCCCTGAGATTACTAGTGTCGGTAAGCAACTCGCGGGAAAATAGTTGAGTGCGTGACCGCAGCTCTATTTCCAGTCAGTCGAATTTTGTCGGATTTCCTTGCACAATGCCGGGCAGAAAGAATTCTTCTAAGAAAAGGAAGACTGCGGTGGCCTCGACGGTGGGTTCCATCGATCCAAAAGAACAGCTGCAGGCAGAAATGCGGTCACTGGGGTAAGTTGAAGTACTATTTATATATATCATTATCCATGCGAATAAATAACCGTCGCAAGCTTGCAGTTCAATATTCGAGTCTTTCTGCTTTGCAGGTTTGATGGAGATTTCTTTACTCGAAACCTGGAGGCCATCATCGCTTTTCTTCGACAAACCTTCAAGTTTGAGCCGGCTAGCGCCTTCTGGCACCGAGCTTGTCGAGGGCAGTTGATCATCTTCGAGGAGAGAAGACTGGTTAAACCAAGAGCCTTTATCGGTTTCGGCAAGAGTCTTTCGCCATCCTTCATCGAAAACTTTCTGCTTCTTTTTCTTAGGACCGGTTTTCTTCTTAGATTTCAACCAGGGACTCTTTTCTCTCTTATTTTTCTCCATACACGATACGCAAAACGAACATAAGCGAAAACTTAGTGTGAATACATGTAAATTTACTTGTAAATTAGTTTTAAATTATCTAAATTATTTAATTGTACTTAGTTTTAACCAGCTCTTTGTTCTGAAAAGCCCTTTTGGGACGAATAAAGTACGTATGTATGTATGTAAGTTGCAAACGTAAACAAAAGAAAGAGAAGCGACATGAAATGAACGACCCCGGATGTTTTACCGCGAAAAACGTCACGGCAAGTCCTGGCGCTGACACATTTTAATTGGCTTATAGCACTCTGGCGGGTGATAGAATTTCATTTGAAAAAACGTTTTTGTTGATAACTCGCGCGCGTTTCAAGATTTAAACAATTTTTTGGGGGGAAAATGAAGCGACACCAGTAATGTTTAATTTGGCCTTAAATTTTTTTTTTGCAAAAAATCGACTCTCGAAGGTATACGGTATCCTTAAGTAATTATAAGGTTTCGTGGGGACAAACAATTTCCATAGCCATTTCAAAATGGGTTTTTACCTTTGAATTCCAAGTATCCCTGGGAGTTACTCTCTTAGCCCCCACCCTTTTCCCACAAATCAAAAGTTAATTTAAGCCCTACATTGCAAAATTAGGCGTAACATCTTAACCTTTTTCCTTAATGCTGTTTAAATCATTTTTATGATGTCAAATACAAATATTTAATGACAACCACAATACACAGTTGACCTTTTTCATTAGAAAAACTCTATAAGGGAGAAACTAAAGTTTGTAATGCTAAAATTTTTAGTGATCTTTCTTATATATTCATTGCAAGGGTGCTGTATGTAATAACAAGTCTTTGAAGTTTCCTAAATGGCCTATGCTTTCAATCATGATTTTCCAAACTAACTGTATGGACAAATAACTGCACTAGCATGATTGCCACAGGTAAGAAAATGGTAAGGGAAAAAAATTCTTCAATGTCTGTGAAAAGTCAGGGAATTTCAAATCAAGTAAGGAAAAGTTTAAGTATTTGAGAGAATTAAGGGAAAAGTGAAATTTAAGACTACTAATTTATTTCTTGCCAATTTAGTGATGGTTTGGTGTGGTCAAGAATGTGACATGAAATGTGTTGGATTGGTAGAATTAAATGGCTGATTACCTGATTTTGGGTATCCAAGAAAATCAATCTTTCTTCCATAACCTTGTTATTTTAAGAAACTATAAATCCATGTACACTGTATGTGAATTTCGGAAAGCATATTAAATAAATGGGTGGAGAGGTAGGCTGTTAGGAGAGGTTGGAGGCCATTACCAGGACTAATTTTGTTGGAAAGGGAAATTTTACATTTGTCAGGGAAATGTAAGGGAATTTCAAGATCCTGTGGCTGTGCAACCATGACTTGATTATAAGTCTAAAAGAATAAATGGTATTTTTCATAGTTGAGTAATTTTTACCACCTCTGATACAAACCCTGTTCAGAATAAAACTGTATTGCTTGTAGTAGCAGAGGAACCTTTACTCAGAATAGGACATACACCCCCACCCCATAACAGTATATTATGTTTAACATAAAAAAATAATACCAGAAATTATAATAATAATAATAATAATAATAATGATGCAATAATAATAATCATAATAAATACAAGAAATGAGAAAATACAAAAAGTGATAATAATGTAGTAACCGAAGTAAATACATAAATTGGGGTCTTATCCCTCATGAAAAACTATTACGAGTTCTTTAAAAACTAGTTTCGCGAGGTTTTGCGGGAGTCGTATTTCTAGTTATTATTATTATTATGCCCCTTCCTTGTAGACTCAGGCTAAACAGGGATGTTCAGCCTGGTTTACAGTCCTTTGGAGCGGGTTACAACAAGTAGCCACAGGTCCCAGGACTCTCTTTTCCTTCTTCTTACAAGGACAGTACTTTCCTTAGTATCTTTGCTGTCCCCAACAATGCTGTTTTCTGGATAACTTCCAACCTCACGTTCACGCCGATTGGCTTCATGTACTCCTTAAGGTTGGCTGAATACAGCTCCAAGAGCCCCAAGAACAACAGGCACTACAATGACTTTTCGCATGCGCCAGACTTTTGCAATTTCATCTTTCACTAGTTGGTATTTCTCTACTTTCTCAAGTTCCTTCACTATCACTTTCACCCTGTCATCACCTAGGATGGCAACATTAATCACAACAACCTCTCTCTCCTTCTTATCAATAGACAATGTCTGGTCTTCTAACCTCAATTTTCCGATCACACTGGATTGTGAAGTCCCACAGAAGTTTGAAATTTTCACTTTCCCGACACTCCTGCCGGCTTCTGTTGTTATTATTATTATTACTAGAAATACGACTCCCGCAAAACCTCGCGAAGCTAGTTTTTGAAGAAGTCACAATGCCTTTAGCTATTATCCTATTCCCATTACTACATTCGTTATGCTTTGTTTGGTACACAATTATTGACACCCTGTGCAAATGACATGATCAGTATACCGCTCAACACAGTGCTTAAAAAGTTAACTTCATTTAGCTCTTTCACTGCCACTGAGATTGCACCAGAAGGAATAGAAATAAAATTATCTGTTATCCTTACACAGAATACAGAGTTTATGAAGTATGACAATAATATTCACTTAAAACAAATTGAAAATTATTTCATTCCTAGGTAACCACAATTGAGAGCATTATGAATAGTGCACGTTTCAATCTGTTTACTCTCTTCAGTTGGAATGGTACTCCCAGTGGTAGATAGAAAAATTCCTCTTCCCTCAAAAGTGATGCCATATCAACAGAAGTTAGAGATACAATGTCATTACACCAAAAAATTGAGGGTAAAATAATTGGATTCTACAAAAACTTTGAATAAAGGTTTGGTAATAGAGAGTGCCTACTGTATAGTATGTGGCTGTGCTTTTTTTAGGTAATCATAAAACCAATGTAAGAAAGAGTTATTGAAATCTTCATGTGTTCAAAAAAATGGCTGCACTACATACTCCTGTAAAAAAATTAATGCAAAATCAAAATCAAGCAGTCAATAGTATATACCACATGAAAGTTTAATTGTGCTGTTACAGAAACAGCCAAAATATCCATACCCAACAAAAGAATAGTATATGATTTTGAATATATGAAAATTTCAATGATAACAACTGCAGAAGAAAGATTTAATAGTATGGTATTTCATAGTCATTTCATAAGTCAAAGCAGCTTGAGGTATTGAACTGTAACCAATGACATATAGTAACGAGAAGCACTATTATTATATTATTATCAGTATTATTATTATTATTAATTATTGGTATTGATATTTTTATTATTATTGTTATATGTTTTTATGTTTTTCTTAATGTATATTGTTATGGGATGGAATGTATGTCCTTATCTGGGTAAAAGTATTGTTCCTCTACTACTACAAGCAATACAAAAATCTTCTTGATAGGCTTTCCATCAGAGGTGGTGGTAATCAAAACAGCTCTAAAGAATGTCATTTCTACTTTAAGGCTTACAATCTAGTGCAGTCATTTGTCCATAAAGTTGGAGTGGAAAATCATGATTGAAAGCATTGGGCATTTATGAAACTTGTTCCAATTGTTACTATATACAGCACACTTGCAATGAATATATGAGAAAGATCATAAAAGTTTTGGCATTACATACTTTAGTTTCTCCTTTATAGTTTTTCCAGTGTAAAAGGTGAACTGTATGTTGTGGTTGTTATTAAATCTTGGTATTTGATATCATAAAAATGAACAGCAGTAAGTAACAAAGTTAATATGTTATGTATAATTTTGCAAATTAGGGCTTAAATTAACTTTTCATTTGTGGGAAAAGGGCAGGGGTCCTAGATAGCAATGTTATGAAGGGCTCATAGAACTCTAAGGTAAAACTGACCCATTGTAAAAAGGCTATGAAACTTGTCTGTCCCCATGCACTATTACTGAAACCTTTCAATCAGAGAATACAGTACGTAGTAACACTGGGTATCTATTCTGTTGAATATGCTTAACATAACTGCTAGATCAAGATGATTTACAATATTTTCACTGTTGCAATGATATCAGATCACATAGTTATAAACGATTGCTATCACAACTGCAACTCTCTGTGTTGGGAATTTCTTCAAAATGGAAAGGCTATCGTTTTATTACAAAAAAATACCTTCATACATTCTCCTGCAATATGTTGCTCGTCTTCCGATTCCGTTTTTAGAATAATAGAATTATTTTCCAGAGACATCTCTAATCGTTGAAGTCGTTCCTCCTCGGTCTCCCCTCGAAGTCGTTTTGCCAAATTGAGTTCGCCAGTATATTTCGTTATGTAATCGTTCGCTCATGTCCTGTATTTCTATCAATAACACATTCAATTTAAAAATTAACTTGGTTGAATTCGTGGTCCTTTTCCCTGCCGTTTCGTTTGCCTATTTTGGGGCGAGCAGTTGTTGTCTTTGCTGCCGTCTGTTGTTATTCTCCATGCCGTCGTATCTGTGGCCGTGCTTTGAGTCGTGCTTTCCTTGTGTTGACTTTCACGGTATTCGAACTTACTCGACTACGATGTCTTGCTGCTTTTTCTTGTATATCTCGGAGATTTTCTTGCTGGGATGTACTTCCAGGACGAGTGAAATCGGTTTCCACAAAATTTACATTATTTTCAAAAAGGCATCACCGAATACGCAATGGCGGAAATTCAGCAATTTGTCAAATGCGCTACTGTGGCCTGGTAACCACGCCTGCGAACGGACACCTTTAAAATATAGATATATATAAACATATATATAAATATATATATATATATACATATATAAAAACTCTCGGCTCGATTTACTCGGGCTTGCGAGCCACGTGGTCTGACCGGAACCGACACGATTAGTAACCTCGCTACGCTCGGCCTTCGGCCTCGCTTCGCGAGGAATTCTTATTACTAGAAATACGACTCCCGCAAAACCTCGCGAAGCTAGTTTGTAAAGGACTCCTAATGGTTTTTCCTATGAGGTATAAAACCCCAATTTACGTATTTACTTATTATTATATTATTTTTACTTTTTGTACTTTCTCATTTTTTGCAATTATCATGATTATTATTATCGTATTATTATCATTATCATTTTTAATATTATTACTGGTATTGATATTATTATTAGTATTGTTATTTTTTATGTTTAACATAATATACTGTTATTGGGTTGGGGTGTATGTCCTAATCTGGGAAAAGGTATTGTTCCTCTACAACTACATGCAATTCTGTTTTTCTTGTGAATAGGGTTTGTATCATAGGAAGTAAAAATTACTCAACTCTGAACAATACCATTTCTTCTTTTAAGCTTAGAATCTAGTCATGGTTGCCACAGCCATAAGATCTTTAAATTTCCTGACTTTTCCCTGACAAATGTAAAATTTCCCTTACCAACTAAATTAGAAAAGTCACAAATTAGTCCTGGTAGTGACCTCCAACCTCCTCTCACAACCAACCTCTCCACCCATTTATTTAATATGCTTTCAGAAAGTCACATACAGTGTACGTGGATTGATAGTTTCTTACGATAACCAATTCATGGAAAAAGGATTGATTTTCTTGGAAACCCAAAATCAGCTTGTCATTTAATTCTACCAATCCAACACATTTCATGTCACATTCTTGACCACACCAAACCAAAGCTGAATTGGCAAGAAATAAATTAGTAGTATTAAATTTCACTTTTCCCTGACTTGATTTGAAATTCCCTTACTTTTCACTGACCTTGAAGAATTTTTTCCCTTACCATTTTCTGACCTGTGGCAATCATGCCAGTGCAGTCATTTGTCCATACAGTTAGTGTGGAAAATCATGATTGAAAGCATAGGGCATTTAGGAAACTTCAAAGACTTGTTATTACATACAGCACCCTTGCAATAAATACATAAAACAGCAAACAGAAAAACAGCTAAAACTTTTAGCATTTCAAACTTTAGTTTCTCCCTTGTAGAGTTTTTCCAATGTAAAAGGTCAACTGCATATTGTGGTTGTTATTAAATATTTGTATTTGACATCATTAAAATGAATTAAACAGCATTAAGGAAAAAGGTTAAGATGTTGTCTTATTTTGCAAATTAGGGCTTAAATTAACTTTTCATTTGTGGGAAAAGGGTGGGTGCTAAGAGAGTAATTCCCAGGAATGCATGGAACTCAAAGGTAAAAACCCATTTTGAAATGGCTATGGAACTTGTCTGTCCCAACGAAACTTTTTAATTACGTAATACATATATGTAGCAAAGAAATAGAGCAAAGAGAAATACTACTCAGAAGTCCGTAACGACATCTGCTTTATTTACAAATAATTGCATTGAACAGTGATAATATTGCAGAACCGGTAACTTATTGTTTGGTATCTATTCTGTTGAAAATGCTGAACATAACTGCTACATCAAACAAATCTACAATATATTTTCACTGTTGCAATGATATCAGATCACATAATTATAAATAATTGCTATCACAACTGCAATCTCTGTATTGGGAATTTCTTTCAAATGGAAGGCAAACGTTTCACTACGAAAAATACCTACTTGCATTCTCATTGCAGTATTAATACTACGTGACTGTCATCTTTCATTCCTTTGCGGTTGGTTTCTGTTTCCCCTTTCCTGGCACTTTTTTCACGACGATATGGTAATCTGTTTTGTCGTTCGTCTTCTGATTCTGGCTCCTACTCCGTGTACCAGCACAGATGACGTAAAACAAAGCCAGACAATAACAAACATGTTACTGAAGAATTTTACACACAATGATGAAACAATGCGCTACGTCATCTGTGCCGGTACACGGAGTAGGAGCCCTGATTCTGTCTGCATGCTGGAAGTCGTTCCTACTCGGTTTCCGTTCTAAGTCATTTTGCTAAATTTTGTTCGCCAATTTCGTTATGTAATCGCTTGCTCATGTCCTGTATACCTAAAACGAGTCTTTGTTTCTATCCATAACAAATTCAATATCCAATCTAACTTGATGGTAACTTGAGGGTATTCCTGGTCCTTTTCCTTGCTGATTCCTTTGTTTTTTTTGAGCGAGCAGTTCTTGTCTTAGCTGCGATGTCTCTTGTTATCGTCCCTACCGTCGTTTCTCAATCTCTGCTTTGAGTCGCCGCTTCCCGTGTGCATTTTTTGCGGCATTCAAACTTACTCGACGACGATCTCTCACCATTCTTTCTTGTATATGTCGGAGATCTTCTTGCTGGGATGTACTTCCAAGACGAGTGAAATCGGTTTCCACATAATTCGCATTATTTTCAAAACATCATTCAAGGAATTCGTAATGTCGGAATTTCACATGGAGTAATGTTGCCAGGTAACCTGGCCTGCGAACGGACACCTTTAAAATATAGATATATATAAACATATATATAAATATATATATATACATATATAAAAACTCTCGGCTCGATTTACTCGGGCTTGCGAGCCACGTGGTCTGACCGGAACCGACACGATTAGTAACCTCGCTACGCTCGGCCTTCGGCCTCGCTTCGCGAGGAATTATTATTATTATTATTATTATTATTATTATTATTATTATTATTATTATTATTATGTGCTACTACCCTCTATTCAAATTATCACGAATCTTTTTACAGAGCTCAGGCAGTGCCGTCGACACTGCGGTCACAAATAAACGAGGGTCTCAGTGGGATGGTGACTTTTACGCCCAATGGTTAATATTTTTGACTGTTTTACGGCTAACGCTTAATATTTTTGGCGGTTTTACGGCTAACGGTTAATATTTTTACGGCTAACGGCTAAAATTGCTCAATATTTACGCCTAACGGCTAATTTTTTTTGCCCGTTTTACGGCTAACGGTTAACCCCATTGAGACCCTCCTGTACTGCATCTGTCGGTGAGCAACAAAAACACCCATGCCGTTACAAACTATGTCATTTTTGCCCTTACACTACACTACTTAACTAACAGGAAAATTAAAACAAATACAAATTTATATCTGCAGGACTTCTCAAATCCCCAATTTTGGCAAGAATTACGAAACGTTCTAAATGTAATCCACTCTGAGTATATACCAAAGCCCATGGTATAGGCAATGCAATAGAGGTGACCAGAGTGGCAGAGCAGAAATATCACTCAGGGATCCCGGAGTAAATCCAGGATGGCATTCACTTGTGTATTCACGATTTTTTTAGTCAATTGGCAATATGAATTTTCCAAAATGATGTGTCAAGTACAAAGAAATTGGTTTCGGTCGTGGTTTACCATGGACAAAAGAATCAATCCCCTCGTGTATACAATTAAAAAAATATACGGACAAAGCTGTCAAGAAAAATAAATAAAATAAACTCATGGAGAAACCACCTGGAGGCAGTTTCAAATCCTTTCTTTAGGATCAAAACATTTGGGCAGAAAGTCGAATATAATTTTTTGAGAAAATGGAGACCAATCGTTCTATATACCTAAAATCCTAGACAAAACAAGACGGGATAGTTAACCTGTTCTACCTGCTCTTTCTGTACGTCTGTTTCTGTTCTTTCACTGGAACGTGTTACAAAGATTTTTTCTCGCACCCCCAATAAAGTGTTGAACTGAAGAAACTGTTCACTGAATATGTCTCACATGTGTTTGGCGTCTTGTGATCAACATAGTTCAGGAGGTTCGGAGTGGGGTGAAGGGAAAATTGGAGATTATGTTTGGAGTCAACAGAATGTTTTTCTGGTTCTTAGCGTGCGCACCAGATTACCGTGCAAATTAACCTAGAATGGCCTAGAATGTTATTGCTTAATCTGGTAAACTAACAAACTTGGTAATTCCCGTTGTAAATTCGAGAAACACGTCCCAGGACAGCTACAGTCAAGTGATCTCCACAGAGATTGCTTTCTCCAGCTGCACAGCGCATTTCAAACTAGCAGTTCCTTTTCATTCTGTTTGGCATTAGCAAAAGTAAATTAAAATTGATTGCTTGTCGTCGATGATGGATTATCTGTCTGTATAACGTCTTTCATACTTTCAATATTTATCCCCTTTGATTAAGTGAAGACAAGGTTTGTTTTAGTTCAACAATAGTATTGCACAGGTCACTTTTATGACCTTTAATATTCCGCTGTTGAATAGGATACTGATAGGTTAGAGCAAACCAGCCATTTACGCGGGGGGCAAGCCAAGAGTGGGTCATGCGGTACATGCTTGTGTTAGGTACGGCGGTATGGAACTTTTTATCAGATGAAACAACTTACGCACTGAGCTTGAATAATTAAACAGCCTCACGCGACGTATTAAAATATCGATGGCCTTTCAAAAGGCTAATTATATAAATTCGAGATAAAAGGAGTCATTTTGCAAAACTGCGTCCGAAAAATTCTTTCCTTGCGCGGGTATAGGCGCGATGTCTAAAGAAATAAATAAGGTTTTGAATTTGAAAGATGTATGCGATTTTTCAGAATAAAAATACTCAATTTACTCAGTTATAAGTAGTATCCTCTTTCACTTGAAAGTACCTCGTTAGTATCTATAAAGTGCAATTACTTTTTAGCAACTCTGTGATCTCTGGCCGTAGCTTATCACTACTCTTGGTTATAATATTTACCCGTTTTTATTTTTTATTTATTTATTTAGTTTTTATTAGTATCACCTACCAAAGTATTAAGGGACGGACCATTAGAAAAGTGATGGGGGGGGGGGGGGGTGGGGAAAAAAAAAAAAATTCACGCAAGGAAAAATGCCAAGAAAAAAATTCATGCAAAGAAGAAGGTAAAAAAAAATTCATGCTGAAGGAAGGTCCAATTGTGACTTTTTCACACGTTGCAAAAAAAGATTCGTGCAGAGGGGTTCACCTGAAAAAAAAATTCCTGCACAAGCAGTGAGCGAAAAAAAAAATTCGTGCAAGCTGAAAATTCCCCACCGCCCCCATCACTTTTCTAATGGTCCATCCCTAAACCCTTAAGGTGTAATGTATCACAAACGGACTTCTTGTAATTGTTTTCAGGTTTTGGAAAGCTGTTAAACCGGCTTACTCCCCAATACATTTTCCAGGTGCCCACTAGTAAGGTGTGTTGGTGATTGGTGTCAGGAGCCTACTGTATCCTGCTAGTGCCTAATTTATTTTGCTTTTGCTCAGAACATAGCAAAGGCAGTAACTACATAGTCTTGTGGCGCGTACATGGGCTCCTGTGTGTACCTCTTATCAGTCTTATCCAGCAGCCCATTGCTCCTGTTCTCACAAAATAGTTTTTGATTGTTAAGAGTTGGTAAAATGAAGCTCTGTGACCAAACTATTGTAGACCAGTAGCAACCACTGCGAATATTCCGACTCCCTTCTTGCAATGCGGGTTGGATTCGCGGTTTACGAGATCGAAAATTTCAGATAGTTGAGTCAGGAGCCCATCACCAGGCTCCTGGTTTAGTTTGTTTCTCCTCTTCTGTATTCAATACTCCGGGTTCGTTTTCTTCTTCTCCAAGGTAAGGACCCGAAAGGTATTATTTTCTTCAGCGTCTCAACTATTTCGAAACTTGTAGTTTTTCTAGCCAAGGGTTTTTTCGGAAATTTCTAGTCACTCACACAGCGTGAATTTGTTGCCCCTTCTTCCCCAAGACGAGTCATTGCGAAGTATTTAACGGGCTTTACTTAACTCTACTTCATAATTTGATAAATGAAATTTATTGTGGGACACGATGACTCAATGAATCGCTAGACAAAACTTACTCAGAGGGGAGTGGCACTTTTTGGTATAAATTCACTATAACGAGGCTAGCGTCGAACTCTTCTTTCCGGTGTCACACAAATAGTTATGAAAATGGCGGAGGTAAACAGCAATCAACCCAAGAAAAACACAGAGCCGTCTCATCCCAAAGAACGAAAGCTTTCTTTAACTCCAGTCGAAGCCATGGCTGAGGTCGATAAACTGAAAGAAAGAGTTCGGTCTTTGTCTGTTAGCAGTTCTGTTTCGGCTGATAGCACGGACAGTGGAAGTACGGGAACACGTCCGCTCGTGAGAAAGCAGGACGACTTAATCACTTGCTTAAGTGTTATGCGACGTTTGATGGAACAGGCAGAGAGCGAAAGTAAACGAATGAGGGAGGAGAAGATGGTCATCGCTGCTAAAATAAACACTTCTCTGAGTGCGGTAAACCGGGAAGTTGAGTATTTGAAAGCCGAGCTGCGCGAACAAGACAAGAGGTTGTCAGAACTAGCTAACACGAAGCTTACAAAAGCGCCCGAAGCGAACGGCAACGGGAAAAGACTTTCTAGATCTAAATTAGATGTATATAAAGAGGATAACGATAGACTTCGCTGTGAAAACGATTTTTTAATGAGGGAGCTCAACGAATGGAGACAAGGGAATACTGACTTGGACCAACTCCGACAGAGACTTCACTCTTGCGAACACGAAATCGCCCGCGCTAAGGAAACGATTTCTTGCATGAAGGTTGAAAGGAAACGTCTAAAAACGGAGAAGATGACACTCCTTAATCAGATGAAGCAAGTTTATGGCATTTTGGAGGTAAAAGAAGCCGAACTTAGAGAGTTCATTCAGAATTACGAACAGAGGATGCGCGAAGGCGAGGAGAAGATACAACGACTTGAAGAGGATAACAAATCTTGGGAGAGAGATAAAGCAGATGTAGTAAGGGAGTCGGAAAGTTTGAGAGCACAATTAGCACTTAAAGACGTTCAGTTGAAAGAACTGGAAACGGAACTTCTCGAAGTCAAGCAACATTTAGCTGTTTTGCAATCGACGCTAAAGGAAAACAGCTCTCAACTGTTTTTCAAAACGAACAATTTGAATTTGGACTCTACGGGAGGCTCGATCGATTGTACAGCTAACGCTAGGAATAATCAGAGGCAGAATGCAGTGCAAAATTTTAAAGATCCCTCAAAATCGCCGTTAGGAAATGAAGGTAAGTATGTTTGCGTGATGTATTGCAGTAGATTTATGTAATAAACTCCGGTTATTGTGTAAGAGGAAAGTTCGTGGGTGTAATAAATCTAAGTACCAGTGGCTAACGTAGTTTGGGTTGGGGGCTTGATTGCTTTTGCGGCCGGAAAATATGCGACTTTTCTGTGATAGTGTTGTTTTTTTTTTCCTGACGTACAAGAAGTAGGTCAAACTTTGATAATGCGATCAGGTTTTAGCCTGTAGATTGCGTTA
>OX453272.1:25041390-25073890 GCA_949710005.1 Ricordea florida
TACGCTACTCACTATCTATCACAGAATAGATAGTGGGTAGCGTAGCCAATCAGAGCGCGGCATTTGTGATAGAATGCTAGTAGATTTATACTTAAACTCGATAGGAACACAAAACCAGCACGAGCTGTTGACGTAATGATGACACGCCAAAGAGAACTTACATTTTGGTCATCAAAGTTAACAGGTTGTTTTCCTTTTTTCTGGGCTCTGATTGGCTACGCTACCCACTATCTATTCTGTGATAGATAGTGAGTAGCATAGCAACGTGCCCTTGCTAACACAATGGCGGCCGCTTCTTCGCATTTTCGAAGTATGAACCAGTCTTGCTTTTTACCTCATGGTATGTACGTCATACCATGAGGTATAGTGATGGTTGGATTGGTCACTCCATTCCCGTTAGACAATTAATTTATGCATTTAATCCGAATTAAATGTGAATTAAACAGGTTCTCCCCTGTCTCCCCTACTAGGTTTGATTTTGTCCAAAAAGTCATTCAATTGTTTTATGTTCACATATGTGGGGGGAGGGGGTGAGACAAAGCATCAGTACATGTTTACAAAATGGTGTATGTTGTGTCGAGCTCGAAGCAAAGATTGTCAAGTTGGGTTTTTGTTCCTTTTGCTCCCTTTTTGATCAAAATACACTTTTGAAGATCTCGCGAACGAACAGGAAATGTGTTCAGGAATAATCGAGGGGAAAGAAATGGGTTTTAAAGTCTTAAAAGTGACAATGCCTCCAATTTGGACAATGAGTAATCGATCAGTCGTAGCAAGAGTGCACAAAACAAACTATTCAGAATGAATGCATTATAGCCTGGGGAAAGGACAGCACTTCATGGAATAATTACCACAAACCATGAGGTAGCTCGAAGGAACCTTTGATTTAAGTTTTGAATGACTAGTAGATTTATACTAAAACAATTACATTATTCGCTCTCGATTTCTATGCATGATAATTGACACGGTCTGCGCCCTCATCAACTATCATACGATACAAATCTCGAGCTCATTATCTAATTGTTTGATAGAAACACTTGTGAAAGTTTGGGAGAACTGGAAAAAGCTGTGGAAACACTCACCTGTGGCTCATGTTCCCACAGTATTTCTCCCAAACTTCCACTTGTGATTCTATAACTTGATAGGAACACAGTACATGTTTTCTATTTCTTAAGGATCAGACAACCCTTGCTTGCTTATTATTCTTATTAATCAAATCATGTGTGAAGTTGGGACGTAGGAAATGCTTTCAGCTGCAAATTGACATTTAGAATGCCAATCTTCTTCATTTGTAGCTGTATTAGGTGCAAGTTTGAGTTTTATATAATAATGGAATCATTTGTCTTAAATATTTTGTTTTTCATTCTTATTTAATTTTATCCTTATTTCATTCCCTTTTACCCTTTTGAACTTTGCCTGAGAATCACCCTGAAAATACAGCAATGCAGTCTTGTAAGATTATATTACATAATTTTAGTTTAAAGAAATGTGCACATTGCAGCCAGGTGGACAGTCAGACATTGTTTTGTGTTGTGTTTATTTGAAATAGTTAATGATGTTTTGACATTGCTGTGTAGTGTCTTTGTCAGGGGTGATCAGGTTTGGCTGAGGGGCTCCTATTATATCTGCTATAAAAAGAGTCCCACAGCCAAACTTACTTTGTAATCTGACCCCTGATGAAGACGCTAAACAGGAATGTCAAAACATTGGGTCAGTGAATTGTAATTTTTTACATTACCTTCATTATTTCCAACCACCTTTAATAGCATCAAACATTGTCTACAGTATCTTTATTTACAGAATTACCATATGTGCATGTACTGAACTTAAATTCAATTTGTGTTTGTTATCAGAATTTCCAGTCACAGACAAAAATGATGAACTTCCAACAGGAGTTAGTTTTGCTGAGAAAAAACGTGTCTGGGAGATGCATAAAGATATTCCTATGGTGTGCTGGAAAGCTAACATGGTGGTTGCATGGTTAGAAGTGGAATGTCAAATGTCCGTGTATGCACAGATGTGCTATGAGAACATTAAAAGTGGGAAACTTCTTTTGGAATTGAAAGACTCTGAGCTTGAAGCTGGGCTTGGTATAGTAAACGTAATGCACCGTTGGAAATTGAGGCTGGCTATTGAGGAGCATAGAGACCTGTCAGCAATGTATGTAGACTGAATTTTTTTTTTGTTATCAGTGTTAAAAGGCTTGTTAGGATTCCCAATTGTGACTATACTGCAGCTCTCAGAAATTGTATTACAGTCAAACTCAAGTTCCTTTTTTTGTGATAAGAAGCTTGTTGATCAGTAGCACAGTACATATGTACAATAGTGTAACATGCAACAAAAATACAAAATATTTCAAAATGATTCAAAAACCTTTAGAGAATATATGACAATTGTTTCACTTTAATATTGCTATATTAAGAGTTTTAAACCTTCACGAGATAATATTCGCTCTACATATCAAAGAAAGTACAAAAGTGTCGGGATTTTTCATAAAGTAACCTGTTCTGGTCGAAAACATTTTATTTCGAAGCGGAATTACGCCTGGGAATCGCGGTTTTGAATAAACTTAATCGATCGTATCACACAACATGATCTTGTTGATACAAACTTTGGCCAAAGTTGTAGCAAAATAGAAATTTGGTTTATGTTTAATTGCCAAACTAAGAGCGGAGTTGTTGCACTTTTCATTTATCCAGAAATTCCTCCCATGTCATTTTTTGGGCCCGGTGATCGAGTATTTGTTTGTTTACAAGATTGCGCAATCCCGCACAATCGCCGTTTTTTACCGCACAATTTGCCTCCCAAAACCCGCACAATTTTCTTTTTTTCCCGCACCCTGTCAGAAGGCCTGTACAATTGAAGTCACTGTCAAAAGTACATAATTCACTTGTGGGAGCCTAAAAGTAACAAAAAGAAAATTCTTATTCTTCAAAAATGTGCTTTCGGCCTCATGTTCTTCATTAATTTTAATGAGAATGATTACTTACCGTATTTATTCACTTATAAGACGCACTATTTTTTACTAGAAAATATACTAGTTCAATTAAAATCTGCTCAAAACTTGGGGTGCGTCTTATAACCGAGTATTTTTGCGCAACAAAATATAACTTGTCCAAATTTCCCCAAAATTAAAGCTTTACTGAAATGAGTATGTAAATAAATTACAGCAAATGAATAAACAACAGACAAACGTTGATCATTGACTTTATCTGATTTGTTGGTTCTAAAAAGAAACGTAAACAAAGCCGTGTGATTTGAAGTGAAGTGCTTGAAATAATTGACTTTACAACAAATTTAAAAACTGCAAATGCTAAGAAAAACAACTCTGATGAGACTGCACTGAAAACTAGACTTTCTAATCACTGCTACGGAGAACAAGTTCGTAAACATAGTCAACAAAGCCAAGGTGATTTCAACGAAAAGCGAACATGCTCCAAAGCATGTGCTTGAAATGATTGACGTAAAAAACAATAAAACAAATTCCTAACCTCGCTCCCACGAAACGGGGCAATTTTGACTACAAAACCTTTGCAAGAATTGTCACGGCCGCTATTAAATGCTCCGAAAATTATAAAAGTGAAAGAACAAACCTTCTTCGTCCTTCGTTGTTGGTTTCTCCATTTACGGACCATCGATTCCGATATGCTGTATTCGCGAGGAATTTCACGATTATTGTTTACGGCTTCCGCCTCTGCTACGATCTTCAACATGAAGTTTAGATCATAGGAATGAGGACGAGTGTTTGGCATGATTACTGATTTACGGTACGCTGAATGAATTTTCGAAGAGTAAGATGAGTTTTGCAATGAATGGAAGAACTGTCAGATGAGTATTGTTTATAACGTAAAAACGGATCAATCAGTATTCATAACTTAAAACCCTGTTTCCCGAGAGGGAAGACTTGAGTGAATTAAAAAGTGTGACTCTTTTGCTATTGTTTGTAACATGTGATTTTTTCGCTTTTGTTTTGAGAATGAAAGTATCGCAATTAGTAACTTATGGAAGCAAATTTTGTAATTACAACGAACATGGTCAACAAAATTTCCCGTAATTCTGGGTGCGTCCTTTAACAGGGTATTTAGGCGAAATTTTCATTTTGCTTACTTGTCAAAATCGTCTTTGAAAGTTTAGGGTGCGTCTTATAACCGAGTGCGCCTTATAAGTGAATAAATACGGTATATTGATTTGTCGAACACAACTTACAAACGAAAATCTCTGGAAATCTCCTCTTATATTTACTTTTTTTATCTCTCAAGTTGAGAAAGCTAAGCATATGAAGTTGGAGGTCATGCGGACAAAGACCAAAAACAATATGAACTTCCAGCCTGAATAAACCATAACTGATCAGTCCACATTAATCGTTAATTTTTTTGTGAAGAATAAGGATTGGGGGAGGGGAAGGGGGGGCTTATTAGAGAGGGAGGGCTTGTTTGATGGGGGCGGCTTAATAGAGGATTTACGGTATGCACCTTTATTTACATGAAGACGCGGTATGTTTCATAGTGTTTGGGAAGCAAACATTTGCTTCATTCTCAGGTCGAAGTAGGTGGGGTCGCCAAAATTTTCTGGACTGACTCTTTAGATGGTGAGAATTCCATTGTAACAAGCTTTTTACCATCACGGCATTCTATCCCGCCAAGGCAAGGACCTTTTTCCTGATTTCATGGACTGAAACATGAAGTGTGATGCTTGCACACTTGAACAAAAAGTGCTATTTTCCTCTCAGGTTGGTCTGTCTTTCAAATTTGTATGTATACATCTGAAATCTTTGATTTATTTTGATGTTTTAAGTAATTTTTCCAGTTGATATCTGCTGCGAGAAACATATGAAATTTTAAGATAATGATAATTTCGTGCACGGGAATGTTATGCGTGATGCCCAAAATTATGCATATGTTTAAAAAACTTAATTTTGTAAAAAAATTAAAAGTCAATAAAAATCCATGATATTTGGGAGAGTTGTAGAGTAATATGTCTTTTTTATTTGTACCAAGTCTCAGCTTTGCAGCTGTAAAAGTGTGAGAGTTATTTCTGTTCATGTTTGCTTCTCTGTGTTTGTGCACATGAGCTGTGCTACTGATCTGTGAGCTTATTATTTTAGTTTATTTTATAGTTTAGTTTAAAATCATTTTATTGTAGAATGCTTTCGAGGGTTTAAATTTCATTAATTCAGTAACTTCAAATTGATAATTGTTTTAGTTAGTCTTGTTTGCTTGACCAGATGTTGAGCTGAAGTGAAAAATTGCATTCTACAAGGGTAATGAATAATAATAATAATAATAACAATAATTTTATTCTTATAATGTGAGCAAAATAAAACAAAAATAAAACAAATTTGGTGTGCAATGTTGCTGCAGTAGTGAGCGCTCTCATCTCCCAGCTCTGTGACCCATTGAAAACATTTCCACATAGTGGTTCTTCATTTTTCAGTGTGCAAATAAAATTAAATCAATCAAATCACATCAAATGTTGGTTTTTGTGAAGAGGGGAAAACCGGAGTACCCGGAGAAAAACCTCTCGGAGCAAAAGTTGAGAACCAACAAACTCAGTCCACATATGACGCCAGGGCCAGGAATCAAACCCGGGTCAGATTGGTGGAAGGCGAGCGCTGTCACCACTGCGCCAACCCTGCTCCCCAGCATATGTTGTAGTTCAATTTTATCCTTGGTTTAAATTTTATTTTCCTTTGTTTGAAACTCATTATCATACATTACCATACCAGAAAACAAAGGAAAATAAAATTTGAACCAAGACAAAAATTGAACTACAACACATATTCACAGAACCAATGTTTGAGAACTGTCCATTTTCATACTCTAAACAACAAAGGAGGACAGACGGTATGATAAGCTGTAAATTGGTTTTTCAATGAAGAAGGGAAAGTCAATATGTTGTTCATTTTCACCTGAGAGGTCAAAGTTTCAAGAGTTTTTAGAGGAAGCAGGGTAAACGTGAGCTTCATGCAGCTTACATTGGCTAAGTCTTCTTTCTGTTACTAATGAAGTAATAATGTGTGGTGAAATTAGATAAATTGTTTTGAATACCGGTACTAGCTATGTCTTAGTGGTTAGAGCTCAGATTCTATCACTGACCACGTTTGTGCATGTAGATAGTCAACTGATTCAAGGTTGCAGTGCAGCTACTAGAACTAAGGCAACCCAAACAAATTTTCATACAAATTATCCAATCACAATGGAGTATCTAAACAATAGGATCTCTACAAAATTAGTGTTTTACATTTCACTTAAAAGACTTATAAATTCCTCTATAACTGTACAAGACATATCAAGATTGAAGAGAATCATCTTAGTAGGTAGGAACTCGCCACAAATCTGTTGTTTAGCATCAAAAACAGACATTCAAAATTTGTATGAAAATTTATTTGCATGGCCTTGGTTGGAGTAGCTGTACTGTGAGTTTCAGTTGAGTTATTAATTTCATTAATTTATTGTTATTAATTTCATTAACCCAGCCTTAGTGCTATTACTACTGCAAAGGATAAAATTAATAATCGATAAATATCATTGTTCTTTTTGTCTAGAAAATATCCAGACATCTCTTCTGTGGACCATCTGTGGGTGTCACGTGTGTGGATGAGGGACCTGGGCCTTAGCCAGTACTGCTCTGTATTTGAAGCCAATATGGTGGATGGAAGAATGTTAAATGCCATCACAAGAAAAGATATGGAAAAGTATCTCAATGTCAACAAGAAATTCCATCAGGTAAAATTTCAACTTTTTATTTCAACAACTAGACGCTCTCGGGAGCGTTCACTCGGGCTACACTTTATAATACCGCTTCGAACAAACGTGAATGTCAGTTTACGCTTAAGGTTTATCAGGAGCTCCTGGGTTTATATATTTTGTATTCTATATGGCTGATTCCACGACCGCAAAAAACCTACCAGACTGTATATCGCACCGCAATTCTTGTCGACGTCGTGTTGCTGAGTGATTTTATCAGAAAGATTTCCAAGGTTTTACAGAAATTTCAGTGATAATTGGGTTTGTTTACTAATCGGATTTTAATCGGTTTCTTTGGTTCCCACGGTAGAAAAACAATTGTGAAACCTGATGCCATTCATCGTGATTCCAAGTTGTCGACGGCGAAGAAGCGGTATGTGGGGAAAAACAACAATATTACTCCTCAATCGGATATACTATTCTTCCGATTTCGCCTGTTCCCGCTAATGTCTTTCCACACGACCACGCAGGTAGAAAAACTTGAGTTTGAATAAGACGAGGCTTGTGCTCAAACTGATGAATACGGAACTTAGCATAACGAGACCTGCATTCCTCTAATAAATGGGACTCTTTATTGGGATGAACAAATACAGATAATTGAACAGCTTTTTCCAATACATCACAGTCATTTTGTAGAGAGTCTATCAAAGTCTTTGCCGACACAATTATGACATGTAGTACAACCAGAACCATGTACAGGGCAGCGATCAACAAGCTAGCTACTGATTGCTGAACGAACGATAGACTGCAAAAGAAACTGTTCAAAATTGTAAACAAAAGAATAAATAGAAAACTTATCCCCACTGTCATTGGTATAAGTCCAAAGGCTCTTGATTCTGGAACCACATGTATCATCTTGAAAGATTCCAATATGCTCGACATCTTTTAGTGAGGGTCTACCGCGAACGGCGTGTGCGTTTGTGAGAGTGGTGAGCGTCACTTAAGTAAAATAATTCTTCATAGTGATCGCATAAACTCTTCGCAGCACGAGGATGTCTGCGAATAAGGCGCCTCGCTTTCATGGCTTCAGGGACACCGCAGACCGCGAGCAGCGCAGGCTTGCTCATTCTCGACGTCGACGATAGACTTATAGGAAACCAAAACCTAGACTCGTGCTACTACAGGTAGCCCGAGTAAAAACTTACCTATACTGGTCAGAGTCCCATATTTTCCTGCCGATCGCCGCCATCTTAGTTTTGTACAGCGAACGAAACGAGTACCCGTCTCTAGGGGCATTTGGAACTCTCTAATTTTCAGAATTGTTGTAACCATTTCAATTAAAACATGTTACATTTGTCACTAGTAGCACCTGGGAACTGCTGATTAATAATTATTGGTTTTATTGACGAGTAGGAGGAAACTCCACACAAAAACCCATTGCCATTGAGTTTTACTTAAAAGTTGTATTAGATTAATTTCTTGGAAAATCTTTTTGACCAATTTTTCACACTAATTGTCAAAATATTTGTAACCATTGTTATTAAAATACGTTGTTGTTCTTGGTACAAGTGACACCCAAGGACTGCTTTCTGATATACTATTTATGTTTGTAATTTCAAAAAGAGTGATTTCACTTGACCTGTGAAACAGAGAATAACAACTAGTGCAAAATAGCTACAAGTAAACAAAAGAACACAATTGAATAATAGCACGCAATATTCTACTACCTATTTCACAGGTAAAGTAAGATCATTCTAAAAGACATCAATATTTGGTATAACTTATGTTAAACCAAAGCATGCCACTGCAAAGGATGGTTGGCAATAATAATACCCCCACCTCCTAAAAAAAGGCTACCCCAGTCCCCTAAAAACAAGGCTTCATCCGATACACCTATATGAAAATAACACTGCCTAGACAAATCAAATGTTCACACTGAATAACATTTGACAACTTGGACCTACTACGATTACATTTACCTTCATACTTCCACATATGTAAATTTGTTTTTCCCTAGGGAGTAGGAGTGTGATCTTTTAGAAATACTACACAATTTGTGACTACTTTCAGAAATAAAGGACCATTAACACGCGAGCAGATGGTCATAGACTAACTAATGTCGACAGCAACAGAATGTGCCGCAGCATTACTATCTTTTAGATACCCTAGTAATAACTTTCATTATTGATGTGTCAATGTCTATATTTGGCACAGTCATTTTGTCAGGGCATAATTTAGTGAGTCAAAACTTGCATTCGCTCTAATTTCTTAGAGAAAAACAGTGAGGCGAGTCTTCATGGCTTCTTAGCATCCAGCGATAGCGACTCCCTTATCAATTTGGTCCAAAACAGCTCCAGAAACTTCCGTTCCTTTCTTGGCCAGATCTAGGATGTTGTTCCAGCGTTCTGTATCCACGCTCCACTCCCCGGTAGATCTATCTTTGTAACCATTGAAGGCGATTCTTACCCCAGCATGATATGGAGGTAGCCACGTTTTATCTTGCCAGCTGAACTGAACCGACGCCCACTGTGTTTGAGCATCGGATCCTGTTCTGGTTGGATTTTGGTCGGCGCCATACCAAAGCATCTGAGTCCCGCACGGGATGAACATGTTGACGGTGTCGTCCTCCTTGTCAATCACAACTTTCCATTTGTGGTTGTACCTATCCGTGAAGGTGAACTCGAAGGGCAGTTTGGAATCGTTTTTACCATAGCGAAGGGTATCGAAAGTGCGTGATCCCTCGATGTACAGCAGTTCTCCTCCTTTCTTGCGATAGACACCGTTGACACCTTCGTAGGTCACAAGTGCTGCTGGTTTGATAGCTTTGTCGTCGCAGTAAACCTTCATTGTGCAAGATGTTTTCCAACGTTATTGTGGTATATGTTTAACTGCGAACTCGGTTGGAACTAGAACTATTAATATTTGCCAAGTGAAAGGAGCAGATCGATCGATATTGATCACCTGAGTCCAAACAATGGGATACGGAAATTTCTGAAGCGAAAACCACTCAACTTCAAGCACGTGGAATTTGCACACGAAAAAGATGTGAATTGGCTAACGTCTTATCCAAGACAAAAGTCGTGGGGTAAAGCATCTCGTGATATGAGCGTAAATAAGTATTATCGTTATAAACTATTTTTAGACGGGCGCCAATAAAACCATGAACATGGAACATTCCGGAACATTCCGGAACATCCCGGAACATCCCGGAACGTGAAAATTATTTTAAAATTTTAAAAAAATAATAGCAAGAAATAAATAAGACAATAAATATAAACATAACTAAAAAGAGCCCAAAAAATAAAACTAAAGAAAGAAAGAAATTGGCTTGTAATTCTCGAGTACTCTACACTAGTTTAGACAACCAAGTAAACCATGTGAAATCGTCTACGTATGAAATAAATAAGACTAGACGCTCTCGGGAGCGTTCACTCGGGCTACACTTTATAATACCGCTTCGAACAAACGTGAATGTCAGTTTACGCTTAAGGTTTATCAGGAGCTCCTGGGTTTATATATTTTGTATTCTATATGGCTGATTCCACGACCGCAAAAAACCTACCAGACTGTATATCGCACCGCAATTCTTGTCGACGTCGTGTTGCTGAGTGATTTTATCAGAAAGATTTCCAAGGTTTTACAGAAATTTCAGTGATAATTGGGTTTGTTTACTAATCGGATTTTAATCGGTTTCTTTGGTTCCCACGGTAGAAAAACAATTGTGAAACCTGATGCCATTCATCGTGATTCCAAGTTGTCGACGGCGAAGAAGCGATATGTGGGGAAAAACAACAATATTACTCCTCAATCGGATATACTATTCTTCCGATTTCGCCTGTTCCCGCTAATGTCTTTCCACACGACCACGCAGGTAGAAAAACTTGAGTTTGAATAAGACGAGGCTTGTGCTCAAACTGATGAATACGGAACTTAGCATAACGAGACCTGCATTCCTCTAATAAATGGGACTCTTTAGTGGGATGAACAAATACAGATAATTGAACAGCTTTTTCCAATACATCACAGTCATTTTGTAGAGAGTCTATCAAAGTCTTTGCCGACACAATTATGACATGTAGTACAACCAGAACCATGTACAGGGCAGCGATCAACAAGCTAGCTACTGATTGCTGAACGAACGATAGACTGCAAAAGAAACTGTTCAAAATTGTAAACAAAAGAATAAATAGAAAACTTATCCCCACTGTCATTGGTATAAGTCCAAAGGCTCTTGATTCTGGAACCACATGTATCATCTTGAAAGATTCCAATATGCTCGACATCTTTTAGTGAGGGTCTACCGCGAACGGCGTGTGCGTTTGTGAGAGTGGTGAGCGTCACTTAAGTAAAATAATTCTTCATAGTGATCGCATAAACTCTTCGCAGCACGAGGATGTCTGCGAATAAGGCGCCTCGCTTTCATGGCTTCAGGGACACCGCAGACCGCGAGCAGCGCAGGCTTGCTCATTCTCGACGTCGACGATAGACTTATAGGAAACCAAAACCTAGACTCGTGCTACTACAGGTAGCCCGAGTAATAATTTCCATATGCATTAAGCTTCTAAATGTCCATCTGTAGAAATAAGACAGTCTTTTACCACTGGTGAATCGCAGGTTTTCCAGTCCCAAATTTGACTGTTTTTGCTTCTCCAAAACCGCAAGTCGTTAGGAGAGATACCGGATTCACATTTCTAGCTTAGCGACAGCGTCTGCTTCGCAAAAATGACCTGGTCTTGGGGAAAAAAAGAGTCTAACAGGGATTCATTAGAAATAACTTTCAAGTCAGTAGAGAATTTACACAGAGCGGTTTTGCACAATGTGATCCCAAACCATCTTTAACCAAACAGCTTTTAAACATGTTTAAGGTCCAGTGTGAACGCAGCATAAGACAGCTCAAAGGGCCAATAACTAAAATCAACCAATCGGATTCCTTAATTTGTGGTCCCGCGCGGGTCAACATTTTATCAGTATCGGACCGGGTAATGTCCCGAAAGATCCCGCTTATTTTAAAGTCGTAGTTTCATCTTTCAAATCAAGCTAGCAAAAAGTTTTTTTCAACAGCCAATGCAAAACTCCTAAATGGAAATCTAGAAAGATAAAATCCCCTTCAATATCCTTTTTAAATCTTAGAATACAAACATTTTAAGATTCGATGTTAGTGTAGTTTCCAGTCGTGTAATAAATCTCTTATTAATCAAGCGTGCTCGGCACCGTATTGGCAGAGTATCGGCCCGAGGTCTTTTATGTACGGACCTCGCGCAAGAGGCCTCGGGCCAATATTCTCCCCGTACCGCCCTTGCGCTTGGTTAATAAGTGAATAAAATAATTAAACGTTATTTTTGTTCGAGATATCTGTAGAACAGGAGGTTAGGTAATACTCTTGAGCCTTCGTTTTGTTTACGATCTCTTCGAGAGGCAAGACCGTAAAATTTTCAAAAACGTTTCTAATACTATAGAACATCCACTTTTATCTATTATGCCTCATTTTAAACCGACCAGTTATAATCTTAGGAAAGAAACTTGTTTTAAACCTAAGATTAACACTACGCATTTTAAAAGCTCTTATATTAACTGTTTAGTTTTTAAATATGAATTAGCTATGTAATATACTAGATTTTTAAATCTTACTTTTTACCTTTTTTACACTTTTTACTAGATGTTAAGTTTCTTACACTTGCTTGTAACAAAAGATATGTATTTTTATCTTTTGAAGAATAAAGACTTGATTGATTGACTGATTGATTGATTGATTGATTGATTGTATTGTAACTAAAGCCTCTGCACCCCACCTCCACATCCGCCTCTGTGTGGGTGTCTTGGGGGCATGTGCACCTCTACCTTATTGTAGTCTGATTTCTTTTTCCTCTTTCAGTGGAGTATTCTTCATGGTGTTGAGCTGCTTCGTATGACTGCATTTAACAAAGAGGTAATGCTGAACACTTTTCCATACCTCTGTTTAGCTTGTCTAGTGACAAAAAGCCAGTGAACACTTTACCATACCTCTGTTTAGCTTGTCTAGTAACAAACAGCCAGTGAATACTTTTCCATACCTCTGTTTAGCTTGTCTAGTGATAAACAGCCAGTGAACACTTTTCCATACCTCTGTTTAGCTTGTCTAGTGACAAACAGCCAGTGAACACTTTTCCATACCTCTGTTTAGCTTGTCTAGTGATAAACAGCCAGTGAACACTTTTCCATACCTCTGTTTAGCTTGCCTAGTGACAAACAGCCAGTGAACACTTTTCCATACCTCTGTTTAGCTTGTCTAGTGATAAACAGCCAGTGAACACTTTTCCATACCTCTGTTTAGCTTGCCAAGTGACAAACAGCCAGTGAACACTTTTCCATACCTCTGTTTAGCTTGTCTAGTGATAAACAGCCAGTGAACACTTTTCCATACCTCTGTTTAGCTTGTCTAGTGATAAACAGCCAGTGAACACTTTTCCATACCTCTGTTTAGCTTGCCTAGTGATAAACAGCCAGTGAACACTTTTCCATACCTCTGTTTAGCTTGTCTAGTGACAAACAGCCAGTGAACACTTTTCCATACCTCTGTTTAGCTTGTCTAGTGATAAACAGCCAGTGAACACTTTTCCATACCTCTGTTTAGCTTGCCAATTGACAAACAGCCAGTGAACACTTTTCCATACCTCTGTTTAGCTTGTCTAGTGATAAACAGCCAGTGAACACTTTTCCATACCTCTGTTTAGCTTGCCTAGTGACAAACAGCCAGTGAACACTTTTCCATACCTCTGTTTAGCTTGTCTAGTGATAAACAGCCAGTGAACACTTTTCCATACCTCTGTTTAGCTTGTCTAGTGATAAACAGCCAGTGAACACTTTTCCATACCTCTGTTTAGCTTGCCTAGTGACAAACAGCCAGTGAACACTTTTCCATACCTCTGTTTAGCTTGTCTAGTGACAAACAGCTAGTGAACACTTTTCCATACCTCTGTTTAGCTTGTCTAGTGACAAACAGCCAGTGAACACTTTTCCATACCTCTGTTTAGCTTGTCTAGTGACAAACAGCCAGTGAACACTTTTCCATACCTCTGTTTAGCTTGTCTAGTGATAAACAGCCAGTGAATACTTTTCCATACCTCTGTTTAGCTTGTCAAGTGACAAACAGCCAGTGAACACTTTTCCATACCTCTGTTTAGCTTGTCTAGTGATAAACAGCCAGTGAACACTTTTCCATACCTCTGTTTAGCTTGTCTAGTGACAAACAGCCAGTGAACACTTTTCCATACCTCTGTTTAGCTTGTCTAGTGACAAACAGCCAGTGAACACTTTTCCATACCTCTGTTTAGCTTGTCTAGTGATAAACAGCCAGTGAATACTTTTCTATACCTCTGTTTAGCTTGTCTAGTGATAAACAACCAGTGAATACTTTTCCATACCTCTGTTTAGCTTGCCAAGTGACAAACAGCCAGTATAATCACGGCTTAAATTAACCAATTACAACGTTGGACAGAGAAATAGATACCACCACTACACGCAACTCACTTGACGCTGTTGATGACTTCGGCTCAGGTTGTCGAAACATCAGTCAACGGCAAAAACAGTTCTTCTCAGAACTACTTACGACGCCCTGACGATCGAACTCAACAAACAACCAGTAGGAACCGCGCCGCTCTGCACTTTTCTTTTAAGATGATGTACCTAAAACTGAACATTCTGGCCTAGGACCTTCCCATTCCTTGTCAGGTTCTTTGAATTGCCACAGCATGTTATGACCTAATTAACAATTAGATTATGAGCTCGAGATTTCAATGGGGTGATAATTGATGAGGCCGAAGGCCGAATCAACTTTCACCTCATAGAAATCGAAAGCAAATAGTCTAATTGTTTTAGTAAAAATCATAATAAACAAATCATGTGTCGGTGAAAAAAAAAACACCAAAATACTCAATTATGCGAAACTTCGGTAAAAGCGCCCATACGTCGCCATTTTGAAAACGTTCTTCAACCAAGTGTTGTCTAATGGCTGTTAGTATAAATCTACTAGCGTTCTATCACAAATGCCGCGCTCTGATTGGATACGCTACCCACTATCTATTTAAACAATAGAGTGTTTCTGTCGAGGAACTATCGGCTGATAGTTGCCCCGCGGAAATTTGATGTTCTTAAAACAAATATTTGCCCGAGAAGCGAAGCTTCGAGGGCAAATATGATAGTTTTAAGAACATCAAATTTCCAAGGGACAACTATCGGACCGATAGTTCCGAGACATAAACACTCTATTGTCTTTATTGTTCACCACTAAATTTGCTTTCGCGCGCCCGTTGAAAAACAGTCAAAACCCAATAAAAGCAGATCAATCAAATATTTATCCATGTGCACAGCCTGAAATTTCAATAATTCGCAACATACATTGCCTAAAAAATACGGTATAACTGTCAGAAAATTCACATTTTCACGGACGGGCACTATCCATCCGGGTATTTTCCTCGGAAGGGCACTATGCACTGATAGTGTGTCTCCGCGGACGAACACTATCGCGTCACGTGATCAATTTAAACCAATAAGAATCGGAGAAAATTTAGTGGTGAACTATAATCTGTGATAGATAGTGAGTAGCGGAGCAGTGTGCTCTTGCTAACAAAATGGCTGTCGCTTCTTCACGTTTTCGAAGTGTCCGTCAAGAAGATTTAGACAGTTTACTGGTCGAGGCTGGTCCAGAAAAGACAAAGTTTTGAACGACTAGTATAACTAGTATATTTATACTAAAACAATTAGATTATTCGCTCTTGATTTCTATGCGTGATAGTTGGCTCGGGCTGCGCCCTCGTCAACTATCACTCTATAATCTAATTGTTTAATAGTCTGCAGTAGCTCAGCCAATCAGATTGCGACATTTTCATTATTCTACGAGTAGATTTTTACTAATCTGCGTATCCACATAGCCTAATGTCTTTTGCTCCAGACTGGTTAAGTTACTATGGGTAACGCCAAGATGGCTGGAAATTGGGTGAATTTTTTTCTCGTTTTCATTGACCAAGAGGCAGTCGAAGTGCAAAGTACTAAAAAAGAACGAAGCCAAATATCCTGCCATCCTCACATAAAGATATATTATAGGCCGAAAAAGCACAGCATTACATTGTCGGAACATATTCGGAATTCTAGATGGCCAAGCTAACTCCCGCTTTTCGATTTACCATGCAGGATTGTGTTCGCAGAGCTAGGCACATGAAACGATATGGACGATCTTTTGCTTGTTTTCTCAGTTTCTGATGGAGCGTAGAAGAAATGGCGAGGATAACGACTCGGATCCTGTTGTGTGGACCAATGAAAGAGTGGCTAAATGGTGCCGATCAATCGACTTGAGGGTTAGTGTACACTTAATGTTTTGGCTCTTGTCACAAGACACCGGCATGCATGTACTGTACTAAACCTTGCTGAACATAGATTAGCATACACCTCAACTGTACCCTGTTGTGTGTTAGCAGTGCTCCTGGCTCAGAGATAGGTTAACTACAGTATTGGATATGTACATGCATACATATTCGCTCCGACGAAGGGCTAACGCTCGAAACGTCAGCACCTCCCTTTTACCTTACGGTGGTATAACTGACTTAATCAACTCGTTGGATTTATCCAATCTCTACAGTATCAGATAGGTAGACAGATAAACAGACAGACAGATAGATAGACAGACAGACAAAGAGACTGGTAGATGGAAAGAGAGGTAGAGCTAAAGAAAGTTTAACATAGAAATATACGGAGGTATATAGATAAATATAAAGACAGAAAGATAGACATATACGTGTAGATAGATAGGTAGGTAGGTACGCACGTACATACATACATACACACACACATACATACATACATACATACATACATACATACATACATACATACATACATACATACATACATACATACATAGTTGTTGCGAGAGAAAAAACACACAAACAAACTAAAGGTTTATCCCTACAAGCCTGTTTCGTGGTTGCCTTCTCATCAGGGGATATCCCCTGATGAGTGGGCAACCACGAAACAGGCTTGTAGGGATAAACCTGTAGTTTGTTTGTGTGTTTTTTCTCCCGCAACAACTACTTCGCTCTACGTTCACGTATTGAGCACTGTTTTACGATTAATCAACTTTTACACTTTACATACTTTAAATACATACATTCGTACATACATTCGTACAGTACATACATTCGTACGGTACATACATACATACATACATACATACATTCGTACATAAATACATAAGTAGATAGGTAGGAAGGTAGGTAGGTAGATAGACTTTATTGCAGTAAACTTCACAGCCAGTAGGCTGAATTACGATTACTTACTCTAATTATTATGTAAAAATGTTGGGTTTTTTAAAGGAATATGCTGACAGTCTCCGAGACAGCGGTGTACACGGAGCGTTATTGGTTCTTGATCCCTCATTCGGTGCTGATGAACTTGCTCAGGCTCTTGGTATCCACTCTTCCAAGAACATTATAAGAAGACATCTTACATCAGAGCTCGCATCTGTGTTGTCACCGGCAAGGTAAAAAGTAGACAGTGAAATAGTGCCTGGGGCTTATACAATATCGACATAAAAATGACAACCGTGGGCCAATAATCCTCAGTATATTCCTTCATGTGAAGTCATTAAGTACGTTATCATATGGTTTCATTGCTTTCTTTAAAAGTTAATCCCTATTCCGTCTGCGGTTGTTTTAATGAGGTTCATTAATTCGAACTGCTCGGCAAACGGCACACAGTTCTGGACTTATCTTCGTTCCGGCCTGGTCTGCGTTTCTTAAAAAGTGGAAGTCCCAAGAACCTTTCGGAACGGAAAAGCTAATCGTAAAAATATGAAGCGCTCACTTTACAAACCTGCGGAATGGTCCTGCCTCTTCTTTGGTATAGTTTGATGTGTTACCAATCTAAAGTGTAAGTTGTTGTGCCGTAAAACATCCCAAAACATCTCGGGTGTTAAAAGAAACGTGCACCTGCAATTAAAATGCATATAATTTGCTCTGTAACTGTACAAAAAATACCAAGATTGAAAAAGAATCATCGTAGTTGGTAGAAACTCGCTACAAATCTGTTGTTCAGCGTCAAAAACAGACATTCAAAATTTGTATGAAAGTTTATTTGGATGGCCTTGGTTCGTTTAGTCGCACTGTAATGTATTTTGCGGCTATAATTTTTCTTAAGCAAGTTAACGTTAAAAAGCAACGACGTTTCGACCGCTCGATGGTCATTTTCAAGTTGAAAAGTAGAATTTTTGCATGCGCCTCAATAGCATTTTTATAATCGATTGTATATATTTGGGCGCATGCAAAAATTCTACTTTTCAACTTGAAAATGACTAGCCTACGTGTAGCCGCACCCTCCCTCCGAAGGAAAGAACGAGATTTTTCCTTCGGGGGGAGGGTGCGGATACACGTAGGCTAGAAAATGACCGTCGAGCGGTAGAAACGTCGTTGTTTTTAACGTTAACTTTTTTAGGGAAATCCGTTTCTAAGAATTAGTTGATTATAATTTTTGTGAGGTGGCAAATAACACAGATAAACTAGTATTCCGGCTATTAACATTCACGTACCTTCACTCCATGCACGGCACTCCTTAATGTGGCGGCTCTCGCTATGTCATTACAGGGCTGCTCTTAATAATCGCGGTGGTATTGAAGCGAGGGGTACACAAAAGCAGAAAAGGCGACGATCACTAAGCTTCAATGCCGGCAGCAGAACCAGTGTTCGTTCGGATCTTGCAAAGTCACCTCTGAAGAGGGGCAGCTTACGGGTGAGTTATGCATGCACATCTATTGGCTGAGATAGCTGTGTGATTAGTTCGGGATCATGATCATCTACTTCTCCTTTTACTTATTTGAAATCCTGGAAACTCACTGTCTGCGTTATGGCATTGATAAAATAAAATCGATATAACGCTGTGATTGGCCCTCCACCCGTGTCTGCTACAGGCTTTGTAAATATGACGACAATGACGTCAAACGCAAGTTCTTGTGATTTCCAGGTTTTAATGATATCTTCCCCTCTCAGTGGCCCCTTTATTAATTTGAATATCTCTTTTAGGTTCATTTAACTTATATCTGTATTATTGTTCCTCTAAAAGCATACTTCGATCGATACGTAACTTTTTACTGCTACTGCCATTATTGTTCTCTTAAAGAACAATCGCTTTTGCAATTCGGAGTTCTGTTTTTGACTAGTTACGGAAGAGACGTTTTGTCTGTACCCAACTGGCAAATAAACGCTCTTGCACTTCTTCATACTGCACTTTGCTACGTCCCGTGCAGTATGTTGTTTTCTCCTTCGTTCTTCATCCACCGCGCAAGTTTATTTGCCACCAAAATGCTCGCCTGTAACCGTCAGATAATGTGCTATTAGTTGAGGTGTTGGCTGTGATAGTAAGCTTAGTTGCCTGGGCGTGGTATTCTAAAGCTGGTTAGTGCACAGGATATAGTACATATTACAAACCTTTCAGCTAAAATAGTGAGCTGTCTGGTTGGCATACCAATTGGAGGTCCCTATTAAAAATAAGAGAAAGTGTGGATAGAGACCTGTTGCTAGTTATGAAAGGCATTGCCTTGGTTATGATCTGTATCGTCTGCCATGGCGGCCAGAACATAGCACAAGAAATTATGATGACTTATAAAAAGACAAAATTGTTTATACTAATCTGCCAGTAAAATATCCTTATCTTCGGGTGAAGAAGAAACAGTATTCTCATAAAAGACTTAGATTAGTTAATTGTTAACTTGAAATTTAGTGGAACCGTTTCTCACATAATATAAAGCACACTGTGCACTGAACGTCAACTAATTAAATTTGCTGTGGTTAACCATAACTTAACGTTACACAGGTTGAATCATCTTCACTGACTTTAAGAGACCAAATGGTTTTTGAACTGAAAAGGTTTTGGTTTCGACCGCTTCTTACTCTATTAAATCTTAACCTGAATTATTTAAAACTTCCCTCTAGTGAAGTTTGGTTTCTTTGAATTTGTTCTTTTTCTTGATTGTCCTCTTAATTTTAATTGCGTAACCATTTTCTTAGCTGTAAGTTCAATCTGCAGGTATTGCCGCTTTACTAAACAGGATTCTGCTCTCTTAAAACTTATAGAAGATCAAACTCTGTCCTAACACGACTATGGAAACTCATCTCTGACGTCAGTTGAGTAACTTGACTATAAACTGTAAATACTGTTGATCCTCTCCGCTTTCAAGTGAATACTCTAAAGGGACTCAGTTCACAGGCCATGAATAATGATATCTTTCATAAGTAAAGAATATTTAACGGTACAAAAGCTCTGATTGGCTTTTAAGACATATATACATTTGCTTTGGCACTTTTCTTTAAACACAAGGGATAAACGTTCAATGAATGGAACGTCGATTCTATAAAAATTACTTTGCCTTGTCGAATTAGCTTTTTCTATTCTTATTTTAGACAGACGCAGCTTGCAGTGATAAAAAAAAAAATATATATATATATATATATATATATATGGTTGTGTAGAAAAGACGCTAGTGAGAAGGATCCCAAAGGATACGCGACGCTTACACTCGGTGGATTTAGTAGGAATGAAAGAGGAACAGCGAACTTCTCACATGAGGTTTAATACTGTAGACGTTTCGCCCATTCGGGCTTCTTCAGTACAGTATGTAAGATTAAAAAGATTACAAATACTTGGAATAAAAAAATTATTTACAATATTGGTGTCTTATATATGAGAAAGGAAAGAAAAAAGAAAATTACAAACAATAAAAATTTTTAAAAAACTAACATCTAATAAAAACCTAATGAATAGGGACTAATTAGTGATACAATTTGTGATCCCTAATTGGGCCCTTGATTAACATACATAGAATAAAAACTTTACGTAATAAGACTTGTGAAAAGAAAAGAAACAAAACCGTTGACAGATGTTAGTTAAATCTTATTCTATTCCTTGAATTGAATTCAGATCTTTTATTCAATCCATAAGGCTGAAGGGTGCAAAGTTGTGCACTCCAATAAGCTTCTCTTGTTAGAAGACGTTCATCAAGGCTGTTATTGTCTCTTGGGTTGGAAATTTGTTCAATTATTGTAAAATTGAAGTCACAGAGAACATGAAGAGATTGTATTGTAGAAGCGGTTAAGATCTGCCTACAACACAATAATTCTCAATTCAAAGGTGAAAATTTTCTCCAAATTCATGGAACGGCCATGGGGCCCAAAAATGCATGCAGCTATGCCGACTTAGCCATGGGGGTAATTGACAAAAAAGCTAGATCAGGGACCATCAAACCAAATCTGTGGTGGAGATATAGGGATGACATTTTCGATCTTTGGACACAAGGGCACTCTAAATTAATTGAGTTCACTGAGTTTATCAATTCTCTTTACCCCACCATTAAGTTTACCCTTGTTCATTCCCCGATATCTCTTAATGTTTTAGATCTTACACTTAATCTTGTTGACGGATTTATCCAAACGGATATCTACTCCAAGCCTACCGATAATCATATTTATTTGTTGCGTAGCAGTGCCCACCCAGCTCACTGTTCTAAGGCCATTCCATTAAGTGTTGCTACCAGAGTCAAAAGAAATTGTTCCACCCCTGAATCTTTTGACAAACGAAGTAATGAATATGAGAGTTATTTAATTAATAGAGGCTACAATCCTATCCAGGTGAAACAACAATTCGATAAAGTTAAATCTATTCCCAGGGAGGACCTTCTTGCCCCTGCCAATAGAGAATCCAAAAAAATTTTTCCATTGGTTTTAGATTACAACCCTATTTTACCTAGCATTGGAAAAATTCTCAATTCTCATAAACATCTTATTTATGATTCTCCTTCCCTTTCTAAAATTTTCCCTCGAGGATCAATTATTCCATCTTACAGAAGATCTAAAAACATAAAGGAAATTCTTGCACGCCCACGTAGAATGGAGGACAATGACTCTGATAAACATGGCTGTTTTAAATGCAAAGGTAAATGCGATCTTTGCCGTAACTTTTTAGTTGAATCTGACCACTTTACTAGCGCTAGTTCTAAAAGATCCTACCAAATTACACAACATCTTCATTGCAAATCCAAAAATGTTATCTATTTGGTCACCTGCACAAAATGTAGTGTGCAATATGTAGGTTCGACTAGCAATGAATTCAAAGTGCGTTTTCGGAATCATAAATCGGCCATGAATACTAATAAGAACACTTGTGAAGTTGCGACACACTTCAACAAAACTCTTCATGTTCTCTGTGACTTCAATTTTACAATAATTGAACAAATTTCCAACCCAAGAGACAATAACAGCCTTGATGAACGTCTTCTAACAAGAGAAGCTTATTGGAGTGCACAACTTTGCACCCTTCAGCCTTATGGATTGAATAAAAGATCTGAATTCAATTCAAGGAATAGAATAAGATTTAACTAACATCTGTCAACGGTTTTGTTTCTTTTCTTTTCACAAGTCTTATTACGTAAAGTTTTTATTCTATATATGTTAATCAAGGGCCCAATTAGGGATCACAAATTGTATCACTAATTAGTCCCTATTCATTAGGTTTTTATTAGATGTTAGTTTTTTAAAAATTTTTATTGTTTGTAATTTTCTTTTTTCTTTCCTTTCTCATATATAAGACACCAATATTGTAAATAATTTTTTTATTCCAAGTATTTGTAATCTTTTTAATCTTACATACTGTACTGAAGAAGCCCGAATGGGCGAAACGTCTACAGTATTAAACCTCATGTGAGAAGTTCGCTGTTCCTCTTTCATTCCTACTATATATATATATATGTATATGTATTTTAATATTCCTTTCGGACCTCGTTTAAAGATAAAAATTCCTTGTACTTCTTCGCGTGCTTACGAGCTTAGAAAGGCAAATAAACATATACATAAAAATTACTCCAATAGGAAAGGCCTTTAGGTAAACAGTTGAAGAGTGCCGTAATCCTTTTTATTTAGCTTATCATCGTTTAAATAACTATTAACGCAAGACGTATTTCACTGATGTTAAAATTAAACTCAAAAAATATTGTAAAATCGAAGTGGCGTTTTTGGCGCATTAACGCGGGATATAACAGAAACGCATCGAACGCCGTGATTCTCAACCTGTTGTTGAGTTCGTTATACGTCTCATAATCGTAGCTTTAGCACTCTCTACGCTTTCTTTTAATTTAACTCAAGCCTAAAGGAGTATTCACTTGTTTGGAGAAGACTCAGCGATTGACCGTCTGTTTCTAAGTTTCTTTTTTTTTCTTATTGCTTCTGTGCATGTGTATGCGAAAGTTACATGACTTCTTTTTGCCCTTGCCACGTTGAATGCATGTTTGTTGTTACGTGACTATGCCTTCGCCTCCCTGACCTCCTTTTCATGTGTTAGAGTAGGTGCATGGCCCGCCTTATGCCTTCGCCTTCCACTCACATGCATGCGAAAGTTGCACATTGTTCTTTTCTTTGTGTCACGCTAAATGCATGGTCTTTTGTCGTGTGACTGTCCGTCGGACTTATGCCTTCGCCTTCCACCCGTGCATGCGAAAGTTGCACATTGTACTTTTCTTTTGTTGTGTTACAGTAAATACGCGGTGTTTTGTTGCGTGACTATCTGTCCGCCCTGGGCCGTCGCCTTCTACTTGTGTACAGTTTTCACAAGGGTCATAACGTGACTTTCGTTGTGTCACTTGAAATACATCGTCTTTTGTTGTGTGACTATCCTTCCGCCCCATGACTTCGTCTTCCACTTGTGCATGCGAAAGCTGCATAACGTCCTTTCTTTGTGTTTCGTTTGGCGGCTGGTCTTTTGGTGCGTGACTTACCATACACCAAACGCATTCGCTTTCCACTTTTTCATGCGAAAGTTCCATAACTTTCATTTCTTTGTAATGTTAAATCATGCCTGTCTCTTTGTTACGTGACTTTTTGTCCACCTCGTGCCTTTGCCTTCAACATATGCATGCGAAAGTTGAATAGCTTTGTTTCCTCTGTGTCACATTTAGTTCATGGTCGTTTGTTGAGTGACTGTCTCTCTGTTTGTCTCGTGCTTTCGCCTTCCACTTGTGCATACAAGAGTTGCATGAGCTCCATTTTTTGTGTCGCGTTTAATGTGTGGTCTTTTTTGGCGTGACTATCTGTCCGTCTCATGCCTGCGCCCTCCAATAATGCATGCAAAATTTGTATATCGTCCTCCGCGAATCGACGAAAGAGTTTTAAAGCGTTTTGTTAACTCCTCTAAACTTGCCGACTGGAAAACTGAAGCTTTACTTCTGTTCAGTGGCTTTGTAAAATGTGGTCACACTTTATTCCCTCACCCAAAAAAATCTAATTTTTTTTAAGGGGAATCAACGAGAGAGTTTTAAAGCTTTTGGTTTGCTTTTATCTCTTCTAAAACTTGCCAACCATTTAACAAAGTCCTGCTCATGGTACAGCAATATGCTTTTTTGTAAATTCCGAGGAAAAGTTCCAAAGCAGAGCTTTCCAGTGAAAAATCAGTAACCGTGTTCTTTCCAAAATGAGTTTCTCTCCTCTTTGCTAGCAAGACGCTTTTTGAACTGTTATTACAAACGTAAATTTTAATGCTGAGTTTTTCTGTTCCTTTCCAGGATTCGTTCTTGTTTAAGTCTAGTTCAAAGGATACACCAACCAGAACTAACAGCGCAGGCGCAAATATCTCCAATTCTGTTTACCCAGAAGTACCGAGGCGCTCCTCCCGGTATTCTCGCTCGCGGCCAAAGTCGTCACTTCAGTGAATTCAAGTAGGGAGGGCTTGGTTTTCGTTATTGATAAATGCTTTATCTGCCTCCACGTTAAGGATTGTTTTTGCTGAAATATAACCATCACTTGTGTCGGTTCGGCAGTGGCGGTATCTTCCTGGATCTGACACTCTTCCCCCGTGAAAAACGAAGAGGTCATTAGTAAACATTTGAGCGGGACATTGGGAACAAGTGAGTAGGAATTTATTCTCATTCCCCTCTAGCCACTTCCAATCTTGCAGTGGTTTAGTAGATGGTTCCTTTCGAAGGAGTTATCACAGACTAAATAAAGCACTAATACTCAAAACTTGAAATTTTGTCGGACCAGAAACTCATAGACTTGAAATGTGTGACACGCATTCACAGCTTGTCCAAATTCAGTATTTCCTAACTGCAAAATTTGGAAACTGCCCTGCTTCCGTCGCGCGTCGTAAACATGCATTTGCAACAACGACGTGACCACCATGTTTTGAACAGAGGTGAATACGTCATACTACTGAAGCCAATTTGATTGGTTCATTTTGTTTTCTCAATTTTCCAAATATGGTAGTTGTTGGATTGACTGTGGGCAAGCTGTGGTTAAAGGCATTCAATGGTACTTATACTTTTCAAGTGTTATGAGTTTCTGCTCGAACACACTGCCGAACCGTACCCTACTTTGACAGCAAATTATGTTGATACTTAACTGAAATATATGTCAACTTGACTTGAGAAAATCAATTTTCGTTTTTCTAACAGAAGTGTGTTGTTTTATGTATTATATTTCTTATCCAAAGCAATTTATACCTTTGCACCATTCAAAAATGTTTTCATAATGAAAAATTTTTATCATTGTCATTTTTAATTTAAAGTTTGAAACGTTTTATGAGCATGAAATGCAATTCGGACCGCTTGAATTGGTCCGCTGATCCATTGCCGGCTAGTTCATTTGATATTACTTCGTGTAAGCTATTTGTAAATTAGTTCAGATGTGGGACAGTTATGCCCTGTCCTTGGAACACAACGTGAAGGCTTACAAAAAGCACAGCGCCTTTCAGCTCCAGTGATGATCAACATTAAAAGTATATTTAGGTCACAGGGCAAGTCGGGACCTTTGAAACTGAGTGATCTGAGAAAACGAGCTTTTCTGGTCAGACATCGGATTCTCCTATCCATCATTACAGGAATATTTGTTGAATAGTTAGGAGAATCCAAGTTCATCATCTTGGCGCTGAAAGGATTAACTTAGAAATTACTTTTGCACATTTTAAGATGTTTTAGGCTGTAATATAAGTGAGGAATTTTAACGAAAGTGATATGTATAATAGATTAAGTCCATAGTTCTAATTTATTGGATCGTTATAGTGAATTGGGGTTCTGTAATCATTCAGAACGACTTTCTTTCGATTCGCACAAGTAGGAAGCCACGAGTGCTAAATAGTTTAAGATTTTATCCTAATTTATTTGAAATGCGTTGCAACACATGAGACTTGTTTCTAGTAATGTACTGATTTTAAGATTATTTTGAGCATACCAGTGGTCTTTCTAGAGACCATTTTCTCATCTCATAGAAAAACTGTGGAGCTTACGAAAACAGCGTAGGGACATTTGACCAACAGGTTACTTGCTTTCTTCCTAAGTTATACCATGAACTGGCTGGAAAGTTTCCGTACTTTTTATATTATTCACAACAGAACCATTTTGCCTTTGCTAAACATTGAGCCTGGCTTTAAAGTTGCAAAAACTATTCTCAGATGTAGACCCCAGCGCCTTATTACAGGCTATAATTATGCTGTATGGTTTAAGTCAGTATTCAGTGTGGAAGTGAGTTGGAAAGCAACTAGTCTAATAATCTTTTATACAATTTTTGGCGCAAGCACCCAGCTTGGAGGACCGCTTTTGTGACCATCTGCATAACGCTCAAGTCACATGTAGCAGTGGCTTGACTGAGCCGGGCGTCCGGTGTTTGTGGTGATGCAGTTTTAACGTGCGAAAAAGCACGATTTGTGCTCCGTCCTGAGTGGTTTCTATCGTGCTTTCTTAAGCTCCATCTAGGCGTGCTCTTTCATTGGCTCGTTACGGATAAGCACTTGTAAACAGATCTAGTAGCTAGTAAAAAAAAGATAATTGTATCCTCTAAAAGGAGCTGTCTGTCTACGACAACAAAGGCATTTTATCCCATCCATAGCGCAAACGTTGAACGATGCTTTATTTGCTTATATTTTGTACCTTTCAAGCGCATTGCCTCTGCAAGTGGACGTGTAGTGGGAGAAATTACTGACTTAGTAATTGCGGCAACGTTTTCGCGGCTTTGCCCTTTAAAACACGCAGTTTATGTGAACATTTTGACATGCTTTTTCGCTAATGGCAGGCATTTTACGTGGTCTCTCACATATGACTTTAAAATGTCAAATCTTTACAGACGCCATTGTGCAAGGCGCGAAAGACACGGCACTGTCATCGATTTTTTCTTTTATAGGCTTTTTTGAAAAGCGTTAACTTGAGGTTCCGTCGCTAGAACAGTGAAATATGAGTAACGGCGTTATGTTTTAAAACACCCTGAAAATCGATTTATTTGAATTGGCGTCCTCTAAACCCAAGTATGGAAGTATGGAAATGTTTTGACCATTCTTTTCGAATTTTTGCTTTCTTTTATAGAAGATTTTACCCTGGCGGTATCATTCCATATATACCCAAATCATTTTGCGTCTCCTAAAAAAATTAGGCAAAGAATAACTTTTGGCCGAGAGAAACAGTATTTGCATATAGTAGTGGCCAGAAAACCAGGAAATCTGAGTGGCAGTGCCCTTCTCATCCTTTTTGCTCCGTAGGTCTGAGTTTTAATTCTCCTTAGTGAGTGTTATACACTTTTATTTTTGAAACACTGAATCTCCGTTTTAGGGCGAGAGTCCTGCAACAGAGGTTCAGGTTTCTTTTAGCCCCAGCCTATTTTAAATTCTAAACTTCGCCTGTGTTTTAGGCGTGTACAAATAAAAACACCGTTGTCATACTTGACTTGTCTAATCTTTTACGGCAGTTGCTTCAGTATGAAGGTAAAGGGGTCCAGGTGGTGGTGGTGAAGAGGGGGGGGGGGAGGGTGGGGGAAGGCGGTCCAAAAACAAGGGTGATATAAGCGATTGTGCGTTGTGTTGTGTGATTGTGTAACTTAGTTTGAACTGTTGTGGCTTCTCCCGTGATTTATGAACGAGGGTATGGCCGCGCAGCCACGGGTGTGAACGACGCGCATCCTTGTTCTCAGCGAGTGCGATCCTTTTGATCAGCGATGGCACAATCCTTTTTTGGTGTTTCTGTGACAATTCTGTCTTTTTCACCGTCTGATTAAGCTTCCAGTTACATTATACTTATCTCAGACATATCGTTTGATGCGACACTTGTTTGAAATAATGACTGTAACTTATAAATTTACAATTCACGGACCCGACGTTGCGACACTCCAGTCTAGTGTCTTCTTCGTGTTCAGGAGTGATTGGGCAAGGCCAAAATTATACTCGCGATGAATGGTGTTGCTTTTACAAGGAGTAAACTAGAAGGGTACTCGGTAGAGCGCATACCTCCGCCCCCTCCACATATGTACACCTGATATTACACTCATCTGGATCTGAGATCCGGAGTTTAATCCGGATAAATCCCAAATTTTAATCGATTGATCCTGGGTATATTTGCGACCTTTCCACCAAATTTGGTGCAAATCCGTTAATTAGTTTTTGCGTAAAACGATTAACAGACAGACAAACAAACAGACAGGCGTGAAAACATAACCTCCTTGGCGGAGGTAATAAGCGTCGGGTACTTTCAATAACCCGCCATCGTCGCGGTTCAATGGAGCGTGGGCGCAGTCGATATGCCAATCTTCTAAGCAACGTCTTTGATGGTGGCGACAGTTAGTGGGGATAGTTCGAAAATTATCCCACCCGATAGCATGCTTGGTTAGGTATGCGTATTCCGCTAAGGCGGAGTTTTCTTTTTTTTTTTTAAGAAACACTGCTTTTTGATGTTCCTTTAAGCGGGTACCAAATTAACGTTTAGTCTGCCCGATGTATCCCTAATTACAATCGTTGCAAGGGTGGAATAAATGGCGTCCCTCATTTGTTTCTTCGGCACAGGATCCTTGGGCTTGGTTAAGATACGGGTTAACGTTAAGAAGTGTTTTTGTGCAACTTTGACTTTTTAACTGTCAAAATCCTCTTGACAGGTTTTCGTGACGTCTTGCATTACCTGAAACCGAAATTGGTCTACTATACCCCGCAAAACCCATGAAGCCGAAAGCTCAGGCTTTACCGTGGTTATTTATTTTTTCAATATTGCTTTTGCTTTTTTGTTTGTTTATAATGTTCACGTTTTTATTCAGTTTTATTTATCGGTTATCTTTGCGGAATGTGATGATATGAACAAAATGGACGGATTTAAAATCTTCCCGCCTCTGCCGGGGAGATTTAACCAATAACAAGCCTTTTAACAAAAACTCACCAATTAGAGTGGGCGTTAGATTACGCTTGAGCGAACCGCAGATACCGAAGGAAGAAAATTCAGGAGTATAGTGCATAACAGTTGTTTATGCTGTAGGCTCACTTCACAGGTTTGTTATAGTTCTTTCTTTGAGATATGCTACGTTTTATTGCTTTATGATAGATTTTTGTCAATTTTTAGCTAGGATGATTTGTATTTTGTATTTTTCCGTCCGCGATCTATTATTTCAGGCTGCCGATTTTACTAACCTCATGGATTGAGTTAAACAGGCCTTGAAGTTACTCGCCAAAAACGACCTACAAATTCGCCCTAAACTTCGGAACATTTTTGTTCCCCATTAAGAAAATATTTTAGACTCTTAAGATAGCTTTTACTTTGTTAAAGACTCGACATGAAGATAACAGAGCAGATAAATTTCAGAGTAAACAAATTGAACAAAGCTAAGCGCGGTTCAAATAATGGGTTCTAAACAAAGTTGAATGTAACGCTCTTTGTAGTTTCAAAAATAGAATTTGAAGAATATGTTTTCAAATGAATACATAAGGACATTTGCCCATGCAGTGCTGTTGATCATACCAGGTGAAGCCCTAACAGCTGCTATAAATTATTAATTCAGATGGAAGGTCACTCAATGTCGAAAGGAACAAGTAGTATTTTTAAGTGTCGGCCAGTTACTGGTTTCCACTGGCAGTCACTTATTGAGACAATTAAAAAAAAATATTGGCTTACAAGAGACATGTCCCTTTGTTTACTTCCTTTGGATTACTTTTGTTTTGCAATACCTTCCTTGAACACATTTTTAAAGACACTTAAATTAGGAAGAAAAAAACTTCCCTTGAGATAAGTAAAATTATTACCAATGCCATTTGAAAAGTTAGTAGTCTTCTTTATTTACACAAAATATTTACATATAGATAACACGCTTCGCTGTGCACTTCAGTTCTTTAGTTCTGAAATTCAACTCTGGCCCCATTTCGCTTCTAACGTAATATATCATTAATAACATTGTCAAGTGACATTTGAATATTAAATTCCTTTGTTGGAACAATCATGACCAATAAATTTAATGCACTTCTTGAAAGTGCCGCAGGCAACTTTTTTCAAAGCATTGCCAATATTAACTGAACAAAGATATTACCACCTGGTTTTGGTTAACTTATGTACAGTTACATCCAATGTAACCCAACACTTTCACTCCTAGAAGTGCCAAAGACAAAACTAAAAGAGAAAAGATGAACTAAGGCGAAACGAATCTCCAGACCTTCATTTTGAAGAAGTTTAAAAAGATGTTGAGACATTTAGTGTGAAAGGCAAACTTGTTTTTTCTTGTCTTACTGCCAAAGTAGAAAAGTAAAGAAGAAAGCTATCTGATATAGAGTTTTAGTTAACACTGATATAATGCTTAAGATAAAAAGTTCTTTGCTTAACAAGTACATGTACTTTTCCTGTATGATATTACATGGCCAGATTTAAAAGGTGGTGCTATAGGAATGCTCTAGTTCCCCCTTTTTGATACTATCAGAAAATTACCTTACCCTCCAAAAAACCTTGACACCTCCAAATTTTTTATCTTGAGTGCCCTGACTCTCTGCTAAGGTATTGTTACCTACTGACTGCATTGCAATTCATTTGCAAATACACAAATGAAACCAGCTGTGAACATTTTCCTTTCCTTGAGTCTGATAACATTATAACTTATTGTTAGAGTTATTTACTATGGGTTTTCCATGAAATGAATCCTAAAAGTAATTTTGCTACTAAGTAGGATATACCAGGACAGATTAAAATGCGTTAAAGTTAGTGTGAATTCCCAAGTTATTGCTTGGGTAAACATTTCTTATTTTGTTAGCTGAAAGGGTCAGTTCACTGATTCAGTGAATAAATATACAGTTTTTTAGCTTTTTCACACACTTGTATGAGAGTGAATGAATTTCACACACTTGTATGAGAGTGAATGAATTATGAGGTTTTTACCTCAAATATTTTTTGGAGATGTTTTCATCTCATATCACAGCAGTGTTTTTTACAAAAATACTTTCTTGAATATGTTGAACAAAATTCTCTAACTGGACATATAATCTCACTCTTCCAAGAAATGAAGCTGCCAATTTTGAGCACTTTACAACTCGAAATCAGTTACAGTGACATTTTCATACTAAAATAAATTGGCAGATCAATTTAATATGCTTGTGGACATTTCATTTGTGTAAATCTTTCATATGCTGTTGTAATTACAGCTGGTTAATGAATGCTACAAGAATACCAATGACCATAATGGTTTACGAAGGTGTTAGAATTGAAGGTTACTATCTTAAGGTGCTCTATTTTGTCGTTGAGGAAAAAAACTGATCATGGAAATTTCTTTTTAACATTGAATGTGATATTTCAAAACCCTGATGTTAGAAAATGGGCAGGCTGGTACAAAATAAACAGAAAATCAACTAAAATTCACTGAAGTTTTGAAATCTAAGTATATAGAACGTTTCATTTCACAATTCTATGTGCATGTTAGTCTGGATAGTTTAGAGTGTGACCACTCGAATCAAGGCCGCCCAAACAAATTTTCCAACAAATTATCCAATCACAATCGAGTATCTAAACAATAGAATCTTGACAAGTGTTTTATATTTCTCTTAAAATGCACATAATTTGCTTTATAACTGTACAAAACATATCAAGATTGAAAACGAATCATCTTAACCAGTGCAAACTCAGTTGTTCAGCATCAGAAACAGACATTCCAAATTTGTATGAAAATTGATTTGGGTCGCCTAGGTTCGAGTAGTTTCACCGTAGTTGAGAGCTATGTTATTATTAAAACAGTACATTCTTTAATTCTACTCTAACTGAAACATTCTAGTTGGGATCATATAGTAACTAATATAGTTGAACACCAAATGTAATATAAAGATTGTCCACTAACAATGTGTGCTCTTCACTGTAACAACTCGCTCTATATAACAGCTACTTAAATTTGAGAAGGAATTTACCATCCCCTTTCTGAACTCAAGATATTCACCATCTGTGATAACAACAGACAGTTATTTGTGTCACACAAAATAGTAGCTGCTGAAGTCATATCCTACAAAATGCAGTAACTTGTAGGTCAATTTAAAACCGTAACAAGCTATGCAGTACGGATATCTCAAACAATAGTACATCAGCTGAACCAAATGTGTTTGCATCAGATGGAATATTGCAATCTACTGTCTTCCACTCACTCATTTAAGAGTAATATACTAGGTACTTTCTCACCAACTGCAATCTTTAGATGTGGGCCACAATCTCAGACAACATCTGAGAATAGTTCTGTTCCACATTCAGTGATGGCAGTGTCACTGACTTGTCACCATCGTGAACTGACACGCATGACAGTGATGTGTTGGCTCCTGTCTGTTGTTTGTTGTTGTTGTCCAAGGAGAGCTGAGGAAAGAGCTTTTCTGCAAGGCTGTCTGCAATCATGCATGGGTCCTCTTCCAGCTTAGGTAGAGAAGGCGTCAAATCTGACTGAACTCTTCTTGGTCTATGATAGAAATAAAGACAGCATTGAATGCACCTTCTATAGCAGCTATCATGTTAAAATGAAAAATTGGTGTCAGAAAAGTAATTTGAAAGTTTTTAAAGAGTTGATGGT
>OX453272.1:25078890-25226390 GCA_949710005.1 Ricordea florida
CTGTTATCTTAAAATCCATCAACATCACTGCAAGATAAGACCTTAAAGCGCAAAGCAGCTGCTGTAGTTTTAGACTGGAGGTTTTTCATGTCTGTGAGCCGGTAGTAATAAAATGTGCATTCATCCCTGATAACACGTCCAGTTTTCGTAAAATCGCATTGTCGCACTTGTGAATTCCTGTGAACTGGCCGACACAGGACGTCTAGACCGAACAAAACAATGCCCAGCGAAGAATTTGTGAACGAAGAGTAAAATGTCTGAATCCAATGTCCTTTCTGCGTACGCAGTCATTCAACCCCTCGGGTAAAAGGACAGAAAGTCAGATCGTAATTACGTGAATGTTAATTACTCTCTACGTAATAAGAATTATCATTTCACGGATTTTGGGCAAAAAAAAATGGTCAGCGAAGATTTTGTGAACAGAAAGTAAAATATCTGAAACAACACCATCTATACATACGCAGCTCGATAAAACGAAAAAAAATTTAGTTCATAATATATTTCGTGAATGTCAATCATCTCTACGTAGTAAAATTCTCATTTCATACATTTCGTACAAATTTTACGCGAACGTATAAAATGCGTTAAAATGTGCAATTTTCGGTTATGGTTACCGCCAAAGAAAGTGGGCATCTATAACTTTTCACGAACTTTTTGCAACAAATGACCCAGCTAGCTCTGTTCGGGTGAAGCGACTGTACCATTCTCTATTTCTGCAGTAATCTTGTGTATATCACATGGCAAGTAATGTTCTGAAAAGTTCACTCACTGAAAGTTGGTCTATGAACCATAACCTACGTCGACTTTTACTGTGACAATATACAAAACTTGTGGTAAGGCGGATTCACGCTGTAATCACTTTAGATCCTTGCCATATCAGGGCTGCAGTGAATCAACCGCGCGGAATTTGGTATTTTGCATTTTATTCCGATTACTCCTCAATTTAACTTTCTTGTTTATAGTGCGTGTGGTTAACCATCTACCAAAGGAAGATCTGATAAAAGTTTTACAAAGAATAAGTTTCCTTATGCAACAACTGATCATCAAAACAAGGTGAAAGCTCTGCAGCGTTAAAGGGCAAACCTTGAATTTACGTGGTGTGATTCACTCGTGGTATGTTCAGAACCTTAGAGAATTCGTTCTTTTTAATGCACATGCTAAAGCTAAACCGTGAAAGCGTTTGCACAAAGTTAAATTGAACTTTAAGTTGACAGTTTTAGCGAACAAGTGATAAACCGCACGATTTGGTTTCGAAACATTTTGTTTTGATTACGTCTCATTTCGACCCTATCTGCATCAGACCAGGTATTCTTCGAAGTCCCCCCAAGACGCCTCTTCTTACAACTATGAAAAACTGATTTTACACGTTTAGGGTGCTAGTTAGTCAATGAAACGTTCACGCCTTTAAAAAGAGCTCTTGTGTAAAACGAACGATGCGAATAGTAATTAGGCAGTTTCTTATACATGCATGGTTGTCTTCCGTGATAAAATAACATTGATTAACATTTGCAGTTAGAAAGGAATCAATGATGCTTTAAACACCATTTGATGTGATAGAGGAGAAGGCTGCAGCGTAGATCAGTTAAAACCCTTTAAACAGTATGAATACCCGAGTGTCATAGAAGTAGTCGTATATCGGACGCCCGGTTGGCCAAGAGAAGCTAGCCAGTGAACTTGACAACCCCTTTTGGGAAGTGAAATGTTTATACATAACAAAGAGACCCGAGTAAATACAGCCACAATATATGAAACGATTCACAAAAGGAACGTGTTCATTGAGTAAACGAACGAACGACTCAGCGTTGTCCGCGAGTTTAGTTTTTTTTCTTTCCTCAAGGTCTACGACAGCCGCTAAGTGAGTGTACGACAATAGACTTCAACTCCCGCTAAATTATATAAACCTTCTACTCGCGCTAATAAGTATTCCCAATGGGAGAACACGCAATGTTTTTAAGTCACGTATGTAAGTACAAGGACCTCTTTTGTGAGTAAACTTCCTCCAAGCAGACTTGTCGTGTTGTCGCCGAGTTTCTGAATCTTGACAAAATTTGCTTGCAAGAAAATAAATGAGCGGTAATGAAGATGCTGTAGCGTTGCCACAGGGGATTAAAAGGTGCAAGGATGCTATAGCGCAGCTCTCATCTTACCATCAAATTCGTTTATAACCCTGTTAGTGTTAACATTACATCCCAACCACAAGACATTACACACGATCGATAACCAGAACGATTCATAAACACAAAGTAATCGTAAAAACGCTACAGTCGTGACCGAGACGGATTTGATCTCACCATGCCTGCTTACTGTAGAGACGACAATGTGAAGTGTTCTCACAAGATGCAACAGCCTACGCTTCGTGTGCCGCAAACTTACCTCGCTTCGGCTTCAGCCGGGCCTCGAGTTTACAGAAATCCGGAGACGTTTCCCTTCGTTTTAGCGACAAGCTTCCAGCTTGTGAGAGCAATAGTCTTTGTTTTCGACCCTTCTTCGTCAGCTCCCTCGTCGGGAACTCGCGAATTGGAGCTAGTGGAGCGGTGACTCTGTTCAGAGAAAGACTTTTGCCTCTTATTTCGAGCGGAGGAGGCGATTGAGGCGAAGACGGACCGCATGGACTGGGAGGACTCCTCCACTGTAAAGAGTCCTTCTGCTGAACCTTTTTCCGTGACGGATCCATACTGCAAGACCTTCGAACAAGTTCACTTCGCTACAACAGTCACTGTTGCTCGAGCCTTCCGGTTAGAATACTGCTAGTCGATAAGTAGCGGTGTTAGGTTTCGAGGGCAAATTATATCGAATTTTAATATTCTGTCTCTCTTCCCAGACGATTTACCTTTGTAGAAATTGTTCTGTGGAGTCTTAATCCCATTTCAGTCTTATAAAAGCGGAATTATTTCGTTCAAAACTGCTCACATTGGTTCAGATTTCCGATTGAATATTCAACCATAACCCGTCGTAGGTAACCATGTGTTTTCGCGCGTTACTAATAAACTGTGGGTTTGGCGGCAGCAAATTGATTGGTTGCTATTTACGTCATTATTCTGTCTTGCCATTGGTTCGTTTCACGCATTGCTGTCTTTTGTTTCTATTGTTTTCATTGTAGGCTGGAACATTCCAAAAGAAATTTGCATACAGTTGAGGTTAGTTCATTGCCCAGAATGGAAGCAACGTCAGCGAGTAGTAAATAAAGGATACTGAAGAAAGACGAGTGCATTAAAAACACGTTGATTGTTTTTGTCGAAAATAAGTTGCATTTTTTTTTTCTTTTCGCCTACATAGTAAGCGTTGTAAAAAGAGGAGTAATTTGAATAAATTCTCTTCTTGGAAGGTCGATCTGCCGCAAAATTTAAGGATATATGTCTGTATGGTTTGTTTTATGTTATTTTTTTTTCTTAGACCAGAGATAGAGCGAAAGTAGCTGGTTCCGATGGTACAACTCAGCCATCTTCCTGAAAGAGGGTGCAGGCTAGGAAGCTAGTACAAAACGCAATATAGTGTATCAGTTTTTGGAAACGTTTAGGTATTCATACGGTGTTTGTTATTTTGATACGTTTCTTATCTAAGATACCGTTAAAAATAGAAATACATGGTGTCGACGATCTGCCCGGCAAAAACACCAATTACGGTAAAAGACGACGCAACCTTGCTCGCTGCCTAGGAACCAAGGAAAACAAATCTTGGAATCACTAGCGCTGCCCCGGAAAAAGACCTCAATATCTCAAGAGCCGGCGAGTAGTAACGTTTCTAAATAGATGCAACGTAGGCCAACTATAGCAAAGGCGAACGCCTCGCACGTACGTACGCAGCTTTTTTCGGGCGAGTTCCGTAGAGCACTTTTCCGCATCGCTCAGTCTAACCGACTCGTGGACGCAAGATTCACTATAAAACAAGAAGTTGTAGCCACCCACGCGACAAAAATAAACCCGTATTTGTTCGCCCTTGTTCCGGTTCGAGGGTACCTTTATTTGATGGGCTGTGAGGCTCAAACTAAGTCAATACTTAGTTTGAGCGACTTAGTTTGAGCCTCACAGCCCATCAAATAAAGCGCTGTCTGCATTGTTCTTATTTTCGTGATTTCTTGATAATCCTGGATTGGAATGGCTCTTACAATTTTAATCTTTTACGGAATGTTGAACAGTTTAAATGAAGAGGAAGACGGTGCATGGTTTTACCGCAAAAACTCTTTAGTGGTTGCTAACTACGCGATGCACGTCTGGGACAAATGGGGTTAAAGCGATGAGTGATAGGAGCTCGAACCTTTCAAGTGTCTTAATTGTGCGATGATCACGCTAAGTAAAATTTGCGTCAACAATAATCTTTCCTCTGGTGATGTCCATTTTCTTTGGTCATTGAGGCAAGAAGCGTTCAAATCACTTAACCGATAGATTTCTCGAACACCAAAAAGGGCCCGACTCTGTTGGAAATTCTCGCTACCGTAAGAAAACTACTACACTAATGAAGCTCTTAACCACATATATACCCCCTTTGTCATAACCAGCGAGTTTGGATTACTTAAAATTGATGCCGCCAAACTGGCATAAGTCCGGCGTCATATTCTATTGTGTGACATATACAACTCGACCATTAGTTGTGTTACTTCCATAAGAGAGCGATTTCTAGTGATTCACTAAATTCTTGGTGTGTTTGCAAAGAAAGCCGTAAACCTCTGTTTCTGACGCAGATGCTTCAGTGAACACAGTTCCTGTCAGTCAAGACATCCTGAACTTCGTAACGGAATACATAGAACAAAACCACAAACCCATGTCTATTGTGATTTCGATGTAATTCTGATATTTTCTGGTACTCTAGTCTCCTCTGTGTTTTCTTTCCGGCGCCTTGTTCTCTTCCGGCATTGCAGACATTGACGCCAATACTGTCTAAGACACTTGGCAAGTGAGTAATTTTGGTCATTATGTCAAACTATTGTCGCCTCGTAAGGTCATGTTTTTCACGTTTCTGCAGTATGTGTAGTATGTAAAGGTAATCATACGGTTTCGAGTTCAATTTGGAATTAATTTGCACGAGTGAGTTTTTCAAAAAGCTTAAATTGCACGAGCCGCTTCGGCGAGTGCAATTTCAGCTTTTTGAAAAACTCACAAGTACAAATTAATTCCAAATTGAACGAGAAAAGCCGTATGATTACTTATTAATAATATAAACATGAAAAAATTCGCCTGGAAGAAGTAAAAAAAATTCGCCTGGAAGATCTCATTGCGGACGGACAGGAAGTAAGCATTTGACGCGGATTTGACACTTTATTTACTGATTGGCTGATGAAGATCAACTGATTACGCTACGAACTCAAAGCGGTTCGTTTAAAAATAAAGAATATCATAATCCAGAAAATCGATGTGTAATTTGCACTGGTGTTACACTTTTTGCACTGGTATTACACTTTTTGCACTGGTGTTACACTTGAACTGCACTGCTCTCAGCCAATCAGAATCGAGTAATTTTTACATGTATATTATTAGTGTAGTAAATCCCCCTGTCACGCTAAATGGAGTGCAGCCAGCTTTTCCTCCAGGGTGTTATGCAACTGTGGGAAACAAATTGCTGGAAAACCAACAATTTACTTAACCATTTAGGGCAGAAAATCCATATAAATTTAAGGAAATAAGAGCAGTAGTTTTCTACAGTATAATCGCATTGCCATGTGGTCTCTTCTAGGTACATTTCTTTCAAAACTTGTCCCTCGCCCTCTGGGCGGTAGTGGGGCACCTTAAAATTCGTCAAATCTGGAAATCTCGAGTTTGCAAAACATATGTTTTTGAGGCTCAATTATTGCACAGTTTTGCGTTCTTGAGAAATAGTAAATGAGTGAAATGTAAGGCCGGTTTTGAAATTTCTGGTCGTGACACTCAACACGTCGTATTCTCAAAAACACTCTGCTTTTAACCGCATGTAAATGCTGCAGGAAACTGTGAGGAATTACCTTAGCTGGACTAGGAAGCCTGTTCTTTTTTCAGTACACACTTAAGACTAGGCCTAAGATGCTAAGACACCTGCCTAAGTCTCCATTGAATCGAAGTATGGGTGTTTTGGTACAAAATTTGCCAGTGGCTGAATTTTCCCTAAAAATATGCCCGGACTGTAACTTACGCTATGTGAAATCTTACACCTGTGGGGACGCGCGAATATCTGCGATTCCAGAGATTACAGGGGAATGACATTTTGTCTCGGAAAGTCTCATGGAATTCAGACTGAATTTCCTGATCAGAGTAAAGGTGTCGTGAACAAGAAAGAGGTCTTGGAGGAGATGTTTTTGTTTGATGAATTAAAGGTCGGCATGATCTTTTTGCACGAAGGATTATTGTTCAGATATAGCGAAACGAAGTCTGCTAGTTGATAACGCTCTTCCCATTTATCGTGGTAGTTGCTATCAAGGTTAATAAATGTTCAGTCGCGATATCTTTAAAAGGATGTCAGATAAAGTATCATAAGCCTCAAGGCTCTCACCGAGGTGGCGACTCGCCGAACCAAGTTAATACCGGTGTAGTTAAACTTTGTATTGCCTTTATCCTCGATAGTTTCCAATACCGAATCCAGGCGGTCGACGTACAAGCATGAACGTATAGTATTACTATATTTAAAGGACAACAACCTGGAACTTGATCAACTGCGAACCCAAGTGGTGGACACGCCCATTAACCACTGTGTCAAGAGGCACTGAGATAGACCTCAAGCATGTAGAAAGATAACACTGTTGTTCTCTTGATTCGTTTCTAGAGGGAACAGTTCTTGCCATAGGGTTATGGTCATTAATACTTCGCAAGACCGCGAGAACCTTATTATGCAAATCAAAACGGACCATGCTTTCAACCCCAATATTTCGATAGAGCCAGCTGTAAAGAGGAGAACTGAAAAGGGACTGTTCGCAGTATAATTTCGGTGAATTGAAGATTAACATAACGAGACTTGATAAGTTAAAGCAGACATTTCTACGCCTCAAACATGCAGAGAATCGGACTTTTGGTCTTGCCAAGATATTTTCCTTGTCGGTCAACTACTGCCGGCCAAGCCACTATAAAATTCAGTATTGCATTGTGGGCGTTGGCCACATACTTTCTTACTGGGTTTCTGCCAAAGGAAAACCTCACTTGAAAACCCACGCAAAGTTAAGTAACCTGTGAATTTTTGATGTGAAAAGCACATTTGAATTCACTTGCAACAAAGCCTATTTTGCAATGTAACTTAGGTCGTATACTATTCAGCCTCACCGTTTCCATTTGTAACCTATCGATCGTCGAACTCAGGCAAGTCAGCTCGTACTCTGTTCAGCTTAACCATTTCCACCTCCCTCGCTTTGGGTTAAAGCGGTTGAGGTCGACTTTTCTAAACCGCTAGAGACAGTCAGCATTGACAAAGAGTACGAGTTCGAGACTCCTAATTCACCTGGTAACCGTACTCCGCGTTGCTCTTGAAAAAAGATTTATTTATATAATAAAGCTCACATATGGGTGCGACAGCAACGAAAAATTATCTGAGGGGATATTATTGTCGTTTAAGGTGCAATTTCTTATGTTTTGCCAGCCGTTGCACCCAGCGAGAGGACGATTTTCCAAAGTTCTTCACCTCAAGCACTGGTATACCTCTAGGACACTTCGAATTTTTTGAGGGAATCTGGTGTGTGAACGACTCACCAGAACGTGTTGAGCACGTGCTCATGTGTAGTATGATTACTGAGGATTTGTTCCCGCACTAGTGAGCAACGCGGATTGTAAGCAAAGAAGCAGGTCTAACAGGGTTCATGGGATCCTGAGTGGGGGATGGAATCAGTTATTGTACTCCCGGCCGAGACATCTGGGCGGTCAGGTCTCAGGACTTGAAACTTGAAACAGAAGTTTTCTTGTCATAGGGATCCCAATTTTCAGTGAAGGAGTAGAGTCAAGTCACGAAAAGATCGCATTGTTGCCATCGAATACCGTGATAAGAATTCCCACATCCTATTTGCCTCACTCAGACGATATAAGAAAAAATAAGAAAAACAATAATAATTATGATAATAATAATAATAATAATAATAATAATAATAATAATAATAATAATAATAATAATGTGCGGTCTCTTACATAAGGAGAGGGGTCCTTGTCGCTGATAGCGCGGGAGTGAAGGTTGATGGGAATGCCAAGATACCGAGCATGGAGGAAGGTCAGCAATACAAGTTCTTGGGCGTGCTCGAGTGTTTGAAGCAAGAAGAGAGGCTAGCGTTGAAGTGCGCTGCTAAAGAGTATCTCCGTAGGATATCCTTGATCTGGTCGAGCCCCCTCTCGGACTACCATAGTGTGACTGCATCTAATCAGTTTGCAATGCCAGCGGTGAGTTACTTCATGTGGACTCAGCACTGGCCAATAACAGAGTTAAGGGGAATAGACAGAGAGGCCCGCAAGATCGTAGTAGAGAACGGAGGCAAGTACCCCTGTGGTTCAACATCACTGTGTCTGCCGCGAGATAAAGTAGGGAGGGGCTTGCGCTCGATCGAGAGAGAGAATAAACAAACCAAGGTCAAAGCAGCAGTCAAGTTGTACAGAGACCCGTGCGTGATTTTGAGAAGTATGCGGATAGTGTGGGACACCAGTCACCGACAAAGGAAGCGGCGAAGTACGTGGAAGAGTATGGCCTGCAACTAAAGCTCCAGTACCCTAATCCAATCTGCGTCACAGAAGAAGGAGAGGTCATACCCGGGGAGAAGCTCAAAAGTCACCTGAGGAAAGAGCGAGAATTGAGACTGAAAGGGGACTTAGGGGCTCAAATATGGCAAGGGAAGTTGGTAACAGCAAGAGAAGATGACGAGGAGCTAAGCACTGAGCGATGCTTTTTGTGGCTAAGCGAGTGGCGAACATGCCCAACATACACGGCATATTCGAATTATACGAGCAGCTTTTACCCACTCGATTGTACGCCAACCACAAGACAAACGTGAGGTTTGGTTATGCGCTTGGCAAGACATGACGTAGTCTTAAAGGTCCTAATTTTTCGAGATCCTATTTGATCTGGGCCTGATAGACACTGTGCTTCCTTGGTACTCACCCATCAAACCGCAGCCTGTCTACGAAACAGCGGAGGTACAGGCGTACTGGGATGTTCCGGTCTATGGGGAGTTTCAAGAACCGCTGAGGGCGAATAGAGTAGACGCCAGGATTGTCAACAACCAACACAAGCAAGTCATAGAGCTGGAGATGAGCTGCCCCTGTGTGAGCAACCGTAACAAGACGTCAGAGAAGACCATGAAGTACGCGCCTCTCAGATGGTAGATGAAGCAGAGGTACCCAGGATATGATATCGCCCAGTATAACATTATCATAACCGTTTCGGGGGGATGGTCCAAGGACTTAAATGCTATTATACAGAAGATGGTGGGCAACAGAGCTAAAGATTTGCTTAGAAAGATGCAAAAGGCGTGCCTCTCGGGAACTCTAAATATTGCTCGCAGGTTTAAAGTCGCAAAGTGAGCACTCGGGAAGTCTCAGTCGCCAAAATAGGGCCTTTTTACTTGAGAAAGACATCTATTAAGTTTTACTAGGTCTTTTCTTTGTAATTATTCACTTTATAGCCCACGGGTTATGCTGCGGTACTTAACTGTATACAGACGTTTTATGTGCATAATGATAATAGTGATAAATATGATAATAGGAGACCTTTGGTCATGTATCGTGACTCGCTTTCCTCTGTGTAAATCAGTGAACGGCTTAAGTTCTGCCAGAGCAAACAAGCAATTTTTGTAATGTAATAACCGTTGTTCACAACTCCAATGATATTTACACAATGTTATCGCCATCAATAAAAAAAAATCAAGAAAGACCATGATAATAAATCAGTATAAATTGTACAGATCTTTAAATTAAAAACAGCCTAAAGTTCTTGCTAAGCTGATACAGCATCAGACTGGTATTCGCAAGGTCAGGTCTCGAATCCCACTGCAGCCTGTTCTTTTTCAGGCCAAAGTGGGTAAAAGGAGTCCCTCTCATAAGTTGCTGGTTGTTAAAACTATGTTTTAGAAAAGTAGATTAACGCAAAATTGACACCAGATAGCGCCGGAAACTTCAAGTATATTTACTGCACGAGTTGTCGACGTTACTGCCCAGTGTATTAAGTTAAAGAGTTGCCGAACTTGTCTCTGCCAGTTTCGTGCTAAATATATTTGTGTCACAAAGAAAAACTGGTCAAGAAATTCTTCAGACCCCATAACCAATTTTACCCGGGTCTTAATATCAAGGAAATGACATTCTTGTGTACCATAGCAACAAATTCTCACAAGTCGCCTTCCTGTCACAGCCAGTAGTTGGCCTTACCTTATTTCTGTTTATTGGCCTTCATACCTCCCAGATAGTTGGTAATAGCCTTTTCCGTTACCCATTTGCGGACCATGAGGGGCTTGTACCTTGATTTAATGCCATTAGACTATCGCGCAATAAGCCGGTGTTAAGTTCCGTTGAATGATAAATCAGAGTAGAGTGTAAAGTCATGCAATGTGTGGTTTTCGCGTCTAACTGTTTCAATCTGGCAGTGAATCCCTGAGTTATATGTAACATAATTCCTACTCCTCACTCATTCACTCCAGGAGGCTAAGGTGAAGTTACAAATTGGGATTTTTCTATTGAAAATTTCCTTCGAATACTTGAATACCTGTCCGCCGGCAATTGTTGTTACAGCGTGGTTACTTTAGGGTCCTCAAACTCCCAGACAAACCCTCGTTTAGCGGAACTATGCGGTACCACCGCGGGGGCCGACCCACAATTGTACTATCTCCACTAACTGCCCGCATTTAGTTTACTAACAAAGCCTCCAGAAATGAATAAATTGTGAGCACGTAATCACTGACCTACATAGACAAGAATAATCCCGCCTTTACTTCGTTCAGGCATAAGCTAAGGCGTACAACGTATTGAGATTCAGCTTTTGAAGTCTATGCTTTCCAAACTTTTTATGATGTTTTGTGATTGTGGACCTCTTTTCAAAGAGCGCATCAAGAGCAGGGTTGAGAACTTGAAACCATCGTGGAAAAGCAATACAGATATGCATATTGAAATCACTGAGCATAGATAGGACAACCAAGTGCAATTTTACTTTCGAGTTATAGAACGGTATTGTACAAATAAATGTAGCGAATACAATTTTGTCTAATAACGGGTGACGAGTCGAGTTCGGATGTTAAAAGAAACGTTGAAAAGCAATACAGACACATGCATATTGATCGCGTTACGAGACAAAAGTCACTAAGATAAACCATAACGGCCTGGTGCTTTCACTTTCGAGTGATAAAACAATATGTTACACACAAATTTTGCGAACAAAATGTTTTTAGCGCGTGAATGAAAGCCAACAACTTCACTGATGCAACCGTGTAGTTTCTTTTTATTGTAGACAAAATGGCTGCCATGGCTGTTAAAACGCGGAAAGTGACGTGAGGGCATGAAAACACCCCACTCAGGTACCGGATGTAATTTCGTATGAGTTTTACAAGTGGTGAATTTGTCAGTAAAACACTTGTGTCTGTGTAACAAGCGATATTCTGTGATTTCCGTTTGTGCCCTACCGCAGTGGTTATGATTAAGAATAAAGTAAATGTGACCAGCCATTGAGTACGTCGTGTTCAGAATAACTATAAAATTCCTATAAACAAACCTTTAAACCTTTTTTTAGTGACTAAAGAACAAGTTTAACTAATCTCATTCCCTCAAAGGCCTGGCATGAAATCGTACGTATTTTGGGACGCCGACTTCACAAATGATTTCACGCCTGCATCGTGCGGCACGTTGTGTCCTTTTATTCCCCATTGGGTTCTCGACTTAAGGGACCGCGTGCGGTAATTTGTCCTCTCTCAAGTTAAGCTGGATCGGTCTAGTATCAGGGTTAGTTTTACCCCCCACCCTTCTCTCCTTCGGCAACCCTGGCCACGTTTTTTGTCCTCTCCAACTCTACGCCTCATGCAACTGTATTCCCCATTACTCAATTAGAATAGAGTCATAGAGTGGCTTTTGAGAGAATGTGAATGTAATACCAGTCTATGTATATGGTGTCCACTCTATTCATTGGACAACATATTTCATTTCGACCCTCCGCACGGCACGCAACGCGCAAATAAGGGACGGGCCATTAGAAAAGTGATGGGGGGAGGGGGGTGGGGAATTTTCAGCTTGCACGAATTTTTTTTTCGCTCACTGCTTGTGCAGAAATTTTTTTTTCAGGTGAACCCCTCTGCACGAATTTTTTTTACTACGTGTGAAAAAGTCACAATTGGATCTTCCTTCTGCATGAATGTTTTTTTTATCTTCTTCTTTGCATGAATTTTTTTCTCGGCATTTTCCCTTGCATGAATTTTTTTTTTGTTTTTTTCCCCACCCCGCCCATCACCTTTTCCCCACCCCCCCCCCTCCATCACTTTTCTAATGGTCCGTCCCTAATGACACGCGACAATTGTGGAGTGTGATTCGTTCTCTGTGCCTGATGCGGGACTGTATGGAGCAGCCTGAGCGCTTTATTTACAAATACGAGTGTTGAATACATTTTTACAACATAACTAGGTAATATCGCTAAATTAATGAACACAATAAAACGGCAGAATACCGACGTTTCATATGCCTCTAACCAGAATCTATTAAGACTTAATGTTAACATAAGACTGGCAGTCGATGTAAATCTACGTGGGTACTCCTATAAACTTAAGTGTGGCAACGAAAATAAGCGACTGGGTAGATACAGCACATAAAGGAGAAAAAAACTAAACAAAGTAGTAAAAATAGAAGAGTGAAATCGTAGAAAAAATTCATGCAATGATACGCAGCCCGATACGAAAACCCGGAAAAACCCAATGCGGAAAAAAACCGGGAACGTACTCCTCGACCGATGCGGCTCCGAGGGTTAGAGCTTTATCTAACTATCGTAGTTATAACTTTGGTCAATCTAGCGGCTGTCCAAAAGGCGAGATAGCCCAAGAGATTTTAAATACTTCTGAATTTATACGACAATTATAAGCATATCGTCAAACATAGCCATGCGGCATTAGTGTCTAGCTAATTAAGAACAAAGGCTATCGCATACACGATAAGGAATGCTATAAAGCGTAATGAAAACGCTTTCCAACTACACGTTGTTACGTTTGAAAGCATATATTATACCAACAAACTATACAACAAACTCTCTCCCTAGAAGAGTTAACAGTAAGGCTGTCTAGTAAGAACCTATAAAGTAGTGAGTTTTTAAGACAAATGGTGCTGCGTCGGTGGGAAATGGCAACAAAAAAACGGTTTATCAGACGAGTTGGTAAAGTAAGTTTTCCCAACGAAAGTGTTAAGGGGTGCTGATGTTTCGAGCATTAGCCCTTCGTTGCTCAGAGGAAGGGTTCACACTCGAAACCTCGGCACCCCAATACGGTGATAAAACGTACTTCATCAACTTGTTTGATAACAGTTTTTATTTTGTGTGTATGTGTGTGTGTGTGTGTGTGTGTGTGTGTGTGTATGTGTGTGTGTGTGTGTGTGTGTGTGTGTCATGAAACCAATCAATCAAACTCAGTTAAATAGAATCAGTGTCGGCTTCTATCGTCAAAGCTTTTTCTCGTGACCTACCCATGTCCTTCCTCTAATGTTCCATGCAGCTTAAAATAACATAATATAAGCAAGTTGTTTTTCTTCTTTGTTTACGTTTGTTTTAGCATACTTTATAACATATGTTTGTAATGGTTAAGTGTTGTGCGATTGAAAATAAACTGTTTGTTATTATGGAAGGAATGCCGGTCAGAATGACTAGAATCTAGTTTGATTGGTAATGCTCTAAATTAGCAATGCACGAGTACTGGATACTGGAAAGTTATTAAGTTAGATGACTGGTGGTTCAAATTTGTCTTAGTGAATACAAAATCATGACTTGTATCAACAAATTTCACCCAAAACGCTGAACAAATACAAGTCTTGGTAAACAATAGAATGAAGAATATCAGTTAACATTATTATCTGTTCCACAACACCCTTAGGTTTTTCTAGGAACGTATGGTAGCTTTGTGTTGCGTGCGCCAATCAAAAGTGTCGCAGTGATAGGTCCGATGTGATTGGCCATCATTTAATGGGAAGTGTATTCTGATTGGCTCAGGCCAAATGAGAGAGAGCAAGACTTCTGGTGAAGGACTTCTGGGTGGTTTACCATTTACAAAACGTTTCTGGAAATTCCGATTGGAAAGTAAGTGGATCACGAGTTTCTTGCACGTTCCGGTGGAAATTTTCCGGGAGGAAAGGTAGGTACGTCTGAAAAGGTGATCCTGTTTTTTCCGATCCACATGTTCCAAAGGGAACTCGTGTTTCATTTCCTTTGAAGTCATCTGTAATGCCTTTTTCTAGATTCTCCTTGCAAACAAGAACGAGTTTCGCAAATGGTAAACGCAGGAGCCCATTACCCTGGTAAACGACAATTCTTAACAGAATTTGCCATGCAATCGTGAAATTTGTTTACTTGTTTACACTGACCAATTTTCCAGTGTAAGTGGTAAACAAGTGTAGTTGTGAACATCTGATAAACTCGTTCCTTATCGCCTACTTTGGGCAATATTCCCATATTATTTATAGCTTAGGTTTTCCGCGTTGTCTTCAAGGTAAACAAAAAAAATGAACGGAAACAGTTGTTCAAATCACTTTAGTTCAAGCATGTATAAATGACGTTACACTAAAAAAGTCATGGAAAGGGAAAAACGCAATAGGAAATCAACTTAGCCACACTTGCTAACATTCCAGTGTAATTCCGTTATATTGCTGTTATGTAGTTTTGGTTGCGGCCTAATATATTTTTAGAACTTCCGCGCCGGAAGTGTTTTCTCTAAGGAGACTGGGGCGCCAGTTTGATTCATTGACTGACATTGCGGTCGGCATCATTCAGCGAAGTTTTTGCAAAAAAATAAAAACAAGTCGAATTTGGACTTAACGAACTTTTTGGGGGAGTTCTCAGTATTTCAGAAAAAAAAAATAATGGCGCTTACCTATTGTGTTTTTTCTTATTCAGGGCCGCAAATGACTGAGGTCGTGGAAGGTTGACGCGGATTGCCATGTCACCGTCTTGATTTTCTTCAGTTTGATGCGAAAAGCAAACTGCGTATTACATAATACAAAAGCAAGAACTAAACTCCTTTTCTCTTGTCGTGTAAAAGTAGTTCTGATTTTAACTCTAGTGATAATATAAATTAGTTATATGATTTCACGACGGAGTCACTCGGTGGTGGTCGCGACGTTTCGACTGCTTACTGCTAGTCTTCTTCAGGCGATGGGGTCGACTGTTCCCGGTGCAGCATTGTGGTGTTTAAGTCTAGTGTTGATTTATTGATTTAATTTGTGATTACATTTTTAAGTCAACTGCATTCTCATCTTGGGTGTAAAAAAAAACGTGTGAATTGCACGGCTGACACAAAACACAAACAGCAAAAACCTTGGACATCCTTACAGGCCATCACCATTTTCAACACTCGTACTGATTTCATGATCAACTTACACATATTGGACACGGTATGTTATCACACAAGACCCATTCTGAACAAGTGCATCATCTACGTTTATTGACCTGAAAGTGAATGAAGGTAGTGAATATACGTATATATATATATAGGGAAAATAAATACTAATTGTTAACCGAAAGTGAGGTCATTACAGGGAAATCTCGGAACGAGGCCTTAATGTATTGACCGAGCGATAGCGAGGTCAAAACGTCAAGGCCGAGGTCTGAGATTTCCTTGTAATGACCGAACGGACGAGGTTAATAAGTTATTTATTATATGGCCTTTTTAGCACTGGAAAAAAAACTGGAAGGGTTTTTCAATATCCGCCTGCGCGCAAAAGAGCTCATTCGAGGTCATGTTCACTGAAACGAAATACACCTGACCATGCGATCGAAATCAGAAATGACAGAATTGAAACAGTTTCTTTGAAAAATGAGACAACTTTTGTCTATATTAAAAAAGGGTTTTTTTTTGGAAAAATTTTCATAATGCCAGTCATTGCAAGAAAGTCTTGCCCACTCAACAGCCAATCAGAGCGCTCGTACTATTTTAGCCATATAATAAAGATGGATAACATGTTTTTGTTTGTGAGCGTAAGAGTCCAGTCTCGTTTCCAGTGCGCGTGCCCTTACCAGCCATACTGTTAACAGGAACGCGGGCTCCGGGAGGGGGATCAATAACCGAGTTGTAACGGCCAGACTAGTTTATCCATTTTTGTTACAAATTTTAGCCATGATTCTAACTCACGAGTTTCTTCTACATCGTAAATTTAATTTATTTTAAGCACTTTAATGACAATTGTTATAATATGTAGATTAGTTTTCCTTTCCTGTATTTGTCTTTTGAAAAACCGATTTTTCTCAATGTTCACGAGTTGAAATGAATTAAAATAAACGAAGTTGATTGATGTAGAAATAAACGACGGACACCTTTTCATCTTCTCTGTCAGTGTCTATCAGTGTATTTTATAGCAGTAGAATATAGTGAGACCCTTTTTAAATTAAAAGCTAGAATGAAGTTTGATTAATTTGGGTTTATAGAATACGCTACTGGCATCACATAATTGCAATTGTAATGCTGTAGAAAACGCTTGAGAGAACTTGCCTTATTCTTGTTCCTAAATCATGGGTAAAACACAATATCTTCTTTTCTTATAGCTGTTTTAGAAACCTCGCACGTTCTCAAGGCAACTAAATTAAATTACATCATGAGCTTGTCACTGGGAGGATTCCTCTCCCCTATTACCTTTTGGATCGGACGTTTTGACAGACCTAATCATTTTTAGAAAAGCGTTGTCCTCGGCACGTAGCCTCATAACAGCTTCCATAATTCTGCGATACTGCTAAAAAAGGGTTCATTAAATTGTGGTGGCTCTGTTAGAAACAGTTGTTTTGAAAACCAACCCACCACTATGAAGACAACGTACCGCTTGCTGAAAGGTGTTATGGGATTGCAAACTGATTGCACTGGGAAATGGCCCGTACAAAGGTAACTACCGGAAAATGAAAGATGGAAGAGAGCCCTTTTTTGTGTCCACCGACTTGGCAGCTATATTACCTCAATCAACATGTGTGAACATCGGCAAAAACACCATCACCTCGTGCAAAAAGTGTTTCCAAAAATAACTGGGCCTGTCAAAACGCCAGGTCAAGAATTCTCATAACAAAGGAGAGGAACGCTCCTATTTATGGTCTCTTGGCCATTATCCATACAGGAAACTGAGCCGTGCTAAACTCCAGAAACCATAACAAACTTGAATTTAACCACCTGTTGTTAAAAGCCTTTTGCTAACGCGTGTCAAATTAACTGTTAGCCATGGTTACATAAACTTCGGCAGGCAAGCAACAAAATAGTTTCAGTGTGCGTGCCATTTTGCATGAATACGACGCGTGATATTTGAAAGTTATTCTAATCTTAAACCATCTGATGTTAGTGAAAATACGTGTAAGAATTTCAAATCTCGTTGGGAGTATTTGTATCGCAAACCATTTCAAATCGTGCCTTACACTATCTACACCAAGTACTTTACTCTCTCTATTATATGGCTGTTTCCGAGAGCGGGCGAGATTTCTTGTTATTGCAGAATGAGACAGTATGGCCACAGCATGCATAATGAGGTAGCGACCTGTGCGGAAATCATTCCAAACTCTGATCAGTCGAGTTCAAAATAAAATCCCTCAACAGTTACCGAGTAATCTTCATTAAAACAAGTACCGGTAGACTTCTCGACACGAAGGAGTGAATCACCGAGTCCATTACGATACAAATTTTCCAGCCTAAGGTCATGTGATGCAGAACCCTACAACCCATAATACTCGTCACCGAAATATGGCGGCCGATTTCGTTGAAAAGTGACATCCTATGATAGATCGCAGTGCGATTTGGTTTCTCGATTTCTACCTCCCCTGCGAGCTGAATTCAGGCTATCATAATTTATAAATTACAGGAATATTTTTCACACGGCTGAAGCCATGGCGACAAACATGTACTTGGAACATTACTTGGACAGTAAGTCGATGTTGACTTTCCGCCAAATTGTGTGATTAGTGTATTTATGTTGTGCTTGTTAGAAAACCCGGTCATCGGGCAAATGTCACGATCCAGACGCCAGGATCACTCTTCTTTGTGTCAAGCTTGTTTGGGAAGAAAATGTTCGGAAAACAGATCTTTCATAGTAAAGTTTGCTACGATACTTAAAATCCAGTTGTTTACTACCCTGAGCTAAGCACTGTTGTCACTACCTTCACGACTCTAAAATCGTAACGATTGTTACAAAGTTGTGTGGAACTTGACTTAATCTCCATTTACTTTAATTATCCATAGTGCAAATTAACTTAAGAGCAAACTCAACGCGTTTAACAATATTTATTCGCAAATGCACCTAATTTCGCATTTTTATGGACACCAGTTCTGCAGGGAAAACCCGCCTGCGTCATTTACAGCACTAAAGTGACAGATTGTTATTGTGTTGCAGGTGTTTCTTGTCATGGCCTCGTCAATTTAGACTTCAAATAGCCATCTTTTTTCTTAGACTGTCGAGCGTAGGACGTAAAACTATTGGTAGAGAGAAAAAAAGTAGGAAAAAAGATGGTTGCCTGTAGTTTATATCAACTGTTCTCCGTTTGCTGTACAGGTATTGAAAACCTTCCGTTTGAACTACAGAGAAACTTTACTCTAATGAGAGATCTCGACCAAAGAACTCAAGGTAAGTACACGGTATAGAAAGGAAACTATTTTAAACACTAAATGTGGTTTTAGTGAGTAGATTTTCAAGCGGTAATATCTACTTACAGTGTGGTTAGGTTATAAAGAAACGTAACATACATCCAGCCATGAAGATTACATGTATTTTTTATTTGCCTAATTCTATATAAATATATTTTTTTTTTCACGAAGAGACATTCTCGGGCCAAACTCATTGATAGGGTACTGCATGTAAACGTGAGTTTTTTCCTTTATGAAATCTTCTGTTTGGACTTAAATTGACATTGTTGAGCCTCAGTTGTTGTTTTATAGGATGTGGGAAATCAGTTCCATGTAACTTTTTCATCCCACTGGCTGCATGGTAATCATACGGTTTCAAGTTTAATCATAACTATAACAAAATTCGCAAATCTGATTGGCTATCAACTGCCCTGATTTCAGCCTTAATAGGACAGTTAATACTTACAACTTAATACCCTATGAAATTCGGAAGTCCAGCACCATCTCGAGTTTTAAAAGATCACTTAAGACGTACTTGTTTACTAAATTCAGTAATAACAGATCATTGTTTTTATAGATTTCTATATATTCCGTTAGTTTTAATTTTTCCCTTTTTTTATTCATTGTAAATATAATAGGATATGGTTGTAAATTTGTAAATATTTTTAATAATGTTGTTTACATGACTGTAAAGCGCCTTGAACATAGGATAAGAGCGCTATAGAAATAAAGTTATTATTATTATTATTATTAGTTAAATAGGACAGTACGCGTCATGCCTGAGTAATTGGACAGTACGCGCCATCACACGCGCGCTTAAATGGCTTTTTTTTTTTTACTGCTAGCAAAAAAAATCTTGGAATTTCATGTGTTTTGATTAAAAAAAAAAATAAGTTTATATATCAAAAATATTGTTAAAGTTATGATTAATTGGTATTATTATTTATTCAAAATATTTCCCCGATTCTGATTGGCTAAAAGCACACGTTTAATTCACCATAACCAGTTACTGATGACCAAATTTGGAAGAGGTTTGACTTAAACGAGGAAATGACGTCAAAAATGCAGCGTTTTCGCAGGTTAATGCACCGTTAACCGAGAAGACCTGGGGACGAGCTTGTGTTATTTTGTTGTTTTGTTACATTGCTGGTGGGTGTGAAATTTGTGAAAATAAAGCTCATTTTCTCCTTTAAGTGTTTAAAAATATTTTGATAAGTAATAAAGTAATTAATGAATTCGGCTTTCGTAGGATATAAAGAATTAAGACTGCGTGTCGTCCAATTCGATCTGTAATCATACTCGTGATTAAACAAATCGGACTCCCGCTACGCGGTCGTCCGATTTTGTTTATCACTCGTATGATTACAGACCGAATTGGACTCCACTCAGTCCTATTACCATTACTAATCATAACTATAACAAAATTCTCAAATCTGATTGGCTATCAACTGCCCTGATTTCAGCCGTAATAGGACAGTTAAATAGGACAGTACGCGCCATCACGAGCGCGCTTAAATGGCTTTTTTTTTTCACTTCAGTGGCATAAAAAATCTTGGAATTTCATGTGTTTTGATTAAAAAAAAGATGTTTATACATCACAAATTTTGTTAAAGTGATGATTAATTGGTAATAACACTTTGTGTCGTCCAATTCGATCTGCAATCATACTCGTGATTAAACAAATCGGACTCCCGCTTCGCGGTCGTCGGATTTTGTTAATCACTCATTTGATTACAGACCGAATTGGACTCCACTCAGTCCTATTACCATTACTAATTTGTGATTTATTTGCACTAGTTTTTCAAAAAGCTCAAATTGCAAAAGTCAGTTCTGTGAGTACAATTTAAACTTTTTGAAAAACTCATGAGTACAAACAAATCACAAATTGAAGAAGAAAACCATTATGAGTACTTGTTGGTAGTTAAACATGAACAAAATTTGGTTTGGCTATGGCTTATACATGGAAGTTTTACTGAAAGGGAAAATTGTCATATTTCTCACCTACAGATTTGTCGAAGGAGATTAACAAAATGTCTGAAGATTACATGTCAAATGTGAGAAACATGGATGCTGCAAAAAGGACTTTACATCTCAAGAAGATTGAAAATGCCTTTGTTAAAAGTCGAGAGTATGGGGATGACAAAGTGCAGCTGGCCATGCAGACATACGAAATGGTTTGTACATTGAATAGCTGTCACAAAGAAATTCATTTTATTAATAATTAGTATAAATACTCAGATGATTATACAAAATCGTTCGCTCTGATTGGTTTGCTATCTCGGATTTTCAGCCGATAATCACCTCGACCAACAAAATGGCTGCCAGTCGTTCGCATGCTCTCAATGAAATAAAACTTTTTCGTGTTGTACAATGCTTTTTCTTTTGAAATAGTCACTTGTGTATTTATACTAAAACAATTATTCACGTCAGGCTCAGTGATTATCGGTGAATATTCATCGATAATCACTTCGCCTTCAGCGAATAATTGTTAATTGATTTAGCCTTGGATGAATTGACATTATTCCCCTCTCTCTCTCCTCCCCCTCCCCACTCTCTGGGCAATGTGTGGCTCCAGAAAATATCCATACCCCCCCACGGAAGGCTCTTTGATTTTCACCCCCCCCACCCCCCAGGAATTTCCGTTCCAGAGGGTATCTGGTGACCCCCCCTCCCCCCAGGAATTTCCAGAATTTTGAAACAGGGACTTCTTACCACCCTTGGAACTTCAAAGCAGTTTTTTACGTTACAAAAAGAAAGTGAAGACTTAGTCAGTTACGCGAATAAGCTAGAACTTTATTTACAACAGTGTAAACTGACTATCTACATTAAAAATATAACGTTTTGTTATTAAACCATGATTATTATTATTCAGCTAAACTTTGCAAATTATGTCCGTGCTGTTTTTATATAAACTTATAAGCTTAATCATTTGGGTTGTAAACGTCAAAAGTTTAACGTTTAATGCGAATACGAACGTTACGAAGAGTTTTACTTTCAAGTCTTGCTCGCTTAAAAAACTTTGCAAACGATAGCAGCAAATTTAGAGCTTTTAAGTTCTCTTGTGTGTAAGGAAAGAAAGGCTCGCCACTAGCGTAAATATAGTTTTTCCTCTCAGCTTTTCATTGAACCTTGTACAGGCTTTGTTGTTTGAAGTGTACATGGAATAAAAGTTGTGTTGCTTCAGGAAATACACGCATGATTTTTCCAGTTATCTCTTCCGCAATCACGCGGCAGCATTTGGTATGAAAACGAGGCTCTCGGCCAGGGATCTGGAGATCAATTTGCAGTCGGCCATTTTGAACTGGGTTGGGTTTCGTTCGCATAAAACCATCGTTCTCCTGGGTTTTGCAGGAAACTCGAGGAAAAAAAAACTTCAATGACGACATGCTAAAGCTTAACCAAATGGAGAAGAGGTTTATTTATTTCTTTTCCTTTCTCGACTGCTAAAGCAATTTACATGAGTATTTCGTTCGTTACGAACAATCTGTTACGTGTTTACACCCTCTGGAAAAAAACGCTTAACTTGAACCCCCCCCCTTCCCTCGGAAATTTCCCTCTTTGACCCCCCCCTCCCCCTCGGAAATTCCAGCAACCTTCCGTGGGGGGGGGGGGGTATGGATATTTCTGGAACCACACAATGAGCATAACATTTTTTACCATAGACCTGATTACCAGCACAGAAAGAAGCAATTTTCAAGCAAATGCTTGTAATTGGGACAGCAATAATGGGTATAAGTGAAGAACAGCTGCCAGAATAACCTGTCAGCCAACTGTCGGCCGACAAACGGCCAACAGTCAGCCGACAGAATTTGCACACATGAATGTTAACTTGTTGACCTACTGTCGGCTGACAGTCGGTAACATGTCGGCAATCTGTCAGTAGGCTGTTGGAAAGCTGTTGGCAAGTTGTCGATAGAATTTATTATAAACAAATACATATTCAAAGTTTTCAGCAAAATATAATAAGACCTGGATCCAAAATTAACTCAGGAAGAATACTTTTTCTCAGAGCAATCCCTTTTTCTTGACACATTATTTACACATACATGTGATACAAACTTCATAGCATTATTTATGTGTTACAATGCGTAATTGGCCTCAATAAATACTCCAATGGAAATTGCAACAAGTGTCGAGATTTTTCAAGTTTGTGGGATCAGTCTTGGAGACATCTTTCATTGAATGAGCTTCATTCGGTGGGATTATAAAAATGTGTAGTTTCCATCGTTTTAAGTCAGCTATTTTGGCTTTGACCATGGCAAAATTTACCAAGTTATATCTGTTGAAACCCAACGCAGATATAACAATTTCACCACGGTAAGGTATCTGTCGGCCAATTGTTGGTGACCTGTTGGTAGACTGTCGGTAATGTTGGAAGCTATTCTTCACTTTTATTATATCTCTCAGTTAGTACGCGCGCTGTGATTGGTCAATTTAGCGGGCCGTACTTCACTGTACGGCCCGCTAAAGTTTGTTTTGGTTGCCAAAATGACTCCAGAGATATAATAAATATCTTATTAACCTCGTTTTCTGGGTCCGTACTGTAAAATATGGACCCTCGTTTTTCCTGTCGATTTATGGCCCAAGCGCTTCGCGCTTGGGCCATAAATCGACGGGAAAAAACTCGGTCCGTATTTTACAGTACGGACCTCGAACTCGATTAATAAGAGGTATATACGCAATAATGGACCCTGTGAAAACTAAATCCCAGCATTCACCCCTTGTGCTGTCCAAAATGTCCCAGGTTGTTTGACCTCCCAGTGGCAATTTTCTTCCATTTTCCCCACTTGGGTAGGCAGGATTCAACCCATTCTGCCTTTGTACCAAAATGTTTCTACTGCACTCAAAAAGACTCACTGTGATTCTCTAACATGGTTTACCGTATTTACCTTTCTGTTTTACAAAACACACTTCTCTCTCAACAGTCTCATTGAATAAATTCCTGTTTTCTAATAATTTGTGAGTGTTATTTTCCTGTTCTCACATTTCTAGTATTGTCAAGTATGTGTTAGCTAATAATTATCACATCTGGTTCATAGCAAATCTTCAATTCAGGTCACTTGCTCACATAGCCACAAGTGAAATAGACTACATTGGTTATGTATAATTTTGGCTTGTATTATTTCAGCAAAATTCTTCAGTCAAATGTCTGCTTACAGTAATTGTTTGTATCTTCTTAAGGTTGACAAACATATTCGCAAATTAGATGCTGATTTGGCAAGATTTGAATCAGATCTAAAGGAGCAGCATGCCAAAGAGGCTGGTTACTCAGACTTTGAAAGTAGGTTGCTAATAGCTTCTTACATGTATGTCAATAACGTTCTGAAGTATGTTTGCTAGAGTCTGCATTGATATTGTGAAGGGAAGCTGTATTTTGGTCTCTTTTCTGAGTAAAAGTGTTAAGCTCATCGCACAGTTTTGTTTTTGGTGCACTTTATCATTAATAATTGATACATATAAAGCTTTTAGTCCACTGTACAGTTTTTTTGTGATTGTTTTTCCCCTGCTATACCACAGTATATGTGGTAGCATAATTATACCAGACTTAACTAATCGATGACATCAATGACATCTATGAAATCAATGAGTAGTCAATTGATTATTCATTGATTACCAATGGATGCCATTGATCATCAATTAGTTAGGTCTGGCATATGCCAATGTATAATTATTTTAGTCAAAAGGAATTCCATGTCAAAATGGTCTTAGGCTAGTTTGATCTGTTTTTTCCTTTGTTTCAGATTATTTGAGGAGTATGGAAATAAATTTGAAACAAAGGAAAAAACAAATCAAACTAGTTTGGAACCATTTTAACCTCCAATTCATTATAAACAACAACATATATTTTTAATTTTTTTTTCTCCTGCAGGTGAATCTCCACGAAAACGTAAGAAACCCAATGTGCATGTTTTGTATAACTTCCTCTGTAAACAGCCAATTGATAACATCATGGCTTAAATGACAAGTCATAAAATTGAACGGAGACAAAAATGCAACCACCTGACGACTTATAAATCACTTGACTCTGACAATGACTTCTGCTCAGGTTGTCAAAACATCAGTGAACATCATCAACAACCATCATTTTCAGAGCCACTTCCATGCAGACGATTGATCTCCACAACACGCACTTTGAGCAGTGTGACTGCATGTTTTACAGGTTGATAACATGAGGTTTACCACTAACAGCTGAGACCACTGACATTTTGGTAGGAGGAAGTTGGAAACCCACCCTCTACTAATCTACCAATCACGTTTAACAGACCAGACTTATAACATCATCGTCTGACAAACACTATTCACTTGACTCTGAAGATGACTTCCGCTCAGGTTGTCGAAACATCAATCACCAACAACAGTTCTTTTCCGAACTACCCTCACCTGGACGATCAAACTATACGAACTACTGATGCTCCTGGGTTCAAACCTTTTACTATACCACCCTCTACTGCTAGACATACTGTTTAATGAGTAGAGTGCATGTATACATCAGAAACTTGTAAAACTTGAAACATGTAAGTGCCTTTGAATGTCTATAACCACAGCTTATAAATCCACATTCAATCCAACAAGTATCACATTTGGAAAATCAGGATCCAAGTCTTATTTGTTGAAAACTTTGAATACGCATTTGTTTACGATAAATTTGACTGCCAACTTACCAACAGCCTACCAACAGATCGCCGACATGTTACCGACTGTCGGTCGACAGTCGGCCGACAGTCGGCCAACAAGTTAACGTTCATATGCACAAATTCTGTCAGCCGACTGTTGGCCGTTTGGCGGCCGACAGTTGGCCGTTTGTTGGCCGACAGTTGGCCGACAGTGGGCCGACAGGTTATTCTGGGAGCTGTTCGTCATTTTCACCGCCGAATCTGCTCAAAACATGACTGACATGTCATATTTGCAAATGCTTGTTTATGATGCTCACTGCAACTGGGACTGTTCCAACAAGTGCAAAGACCAGGGCAAGCAGTTTCCAAATGATTATGTTAAATATTTAGGAAATAATAAATCTGGACAAGCTGCAAATGCTTGTTACATGTTTCAAGTCTCATGGGTTTCTAATACTTGTAGCAAGGTGTGACACATCCTTAAACCAAATCCTTAATCTGCTGATGGCATACGGTGTCATTTAAACAGTAGTTATTGTTGTAGGTTGACAATGCCATCTAGAGATTTTTTTTATTTTCTGAAGTGTTAGCCATTATCTGAGTAAGTTTTTAGTGACTGTGCCTCAAGCAAAAGATTGCTGTCAAAGCTTCGTAACCGAGAACACGATTGCATGCTTACAGAAGATACATAAGTGAACAGTTCATACTTGTGTGTCTTAAGGTGGACGAGGAAGAAAATCCAGGGGGAGGAAGAAGGGGGCAGAACAGGCAGAATCTGCTAGAAAAAAGAAAAGGTTTGTGGATTTCCTGCATTTTAAACTTAATTCAGACAATTCTGAGTCAGGGTTTTCAATACGAATTGTACTAGCAGGAGGATTGTGTAAAGTAACAGGAGAATATTCTGAAAGCCGGCTCCATGTCTGAATTTAAAACTATAGCTCAGGCCATCAAAATTTGTCCAGAGAATTCTTTGTAGTATCCAGAGAATTCTCTGTAGTAGCCAGAGAATTCTCCGATCTCTGATGCCTAATGAACTCCCTGTGAGTGTTGTTACAGTTTGAAAGTGTGTGTTTTACTACTTTATCAGATAACAGTATGGTTGATAATTCACCTCAGATTGTTTGAGTCTGCAGTTGCTGTAGATTTAGATGTGATATCTGTATCATGCCACAAAAAGTCAGTCATTAGATCATACAGACGTATCATTTGCAGTGGTCATATTTTCCACTTTTCTTCTTTTTTGTGATTTTTTTTCAACTCTCACAAGAAACTATCCTTTCTACATGACAACATGTTTGCTCTGTAAATCTTGTCACAGTACTTGATTTATTTCATCTTTTGGCCATAGATTGATGATGTCTATGAAGTGGAAAATGACATTTAAAAACTGCCCTGGCTTCAAAATTAATACTGTCAGGGTCAAATTGTCTTCATGTGTAATGTTGCAGTATGATTTCAATAACTTTAATGTTTTTTTTTTCTTAATTGTTGTGTATACTTGCTCTATTTTAGAGTGGAATCAGAGGGTCCTAAGTCTCTAGCCATTGCTGTCTCACTTCTGGCACCTGAAGTTCAAGTACTTGACATGCCAGTGGATCCAAATGAACCAACATACTGTTTGTGCCATCAGGTAAATACTGTCAGTAGGCTTTTCATGTATAAAGTCAAAATACCATAATATTAAAAAAATCTTCAATCTCTTGACCTATTACTATTGGTAATCAAATGATTTTTAGTGTAATTTTGAATAAATAAGCTCAAGTTAATGTTCGAAGGACAAAAAATTGCATGAGCCTGTAGGAGAATTATGTGCGATTTGTTGTTCTTGAAAAACATACACCTGCTTATAATTCCATATTGCACTAGAAAACATTTGATTACTTGTTAATTCTAATAGTAAACAATGAAAAAAAATAATATCAATTTTCTGCACTCAATTTCAACATTGTTGCAGACAGTTCAGTTTCAATGTACTTCACTGTTTGGGATTAATTGACTTGTTCTCAGCCAATAAGTAACAAAGGGTAGAAAGTTTTTTCTGCAGCTGAACGTCTTATCTGATAAAGTAAGAGTCATCAATGTTTTCATTTCTTGTGCTCATGAATTTTTTAGTCATTGAATATATGAAGTTTGATCTGATAAAACACTGAAGTGTTGGGCTCTGAACATCTTGTGTGGGGCTTTGTATCTGTTTCATGTACTCACCAATATTGCATGTACAACCTTCACAAAGACTTTCTTTCTTTACTGGAGATGGATTTAATTTACCATGCTGCTAACTACTGTTTTTGCTACCATAGGTCTCATATGGTGAAATGATAGGCTGTGATAACACAGAGGTAAAATAAAAGAATATCAGTAATTTTAGTTTTAAACCCACAAAATGACCCCAAAGTCATTGCAGAGCCTTGCTACATATGGTGAACAGTACATCAACATTTTGCATTCTCAGTTTTGGTTTAGTCATGAAATATTGTCGCACTGTTAAATGCTGTCCTGGTGAAACCTTACATGAAACAGACCTTTCGAAAATGGTGCATTAATTTTCACTCATGGCCAGAAATGTATGCCGCATTTTTTAACAATTCAAGTTTGCTGGAGTAATTTGAGAATTCCATATCCCTTCGTATAGGATAGATGATGAGATTAACACTGTCTATTATGAAGAATATGAATCTCATTAATATGCATATCTGACCAGCTCTCTCAAAATGTTTTAGAGTAAGGCAACAACACAGCAACTGAAGACCAAATAATTATATGTATAAAACTGCGGGCACTTTTGGGGATAGTAAAGTATCAGCCTACAAACTTCCATTGGATAGCCGAATCAATGTCAGTATCTGGACAACTGTGAACCTACCCCCCCCCCCCCCTAACCAAACAAGCTATAATAAGTTGAAAATTTAGCGTTAATGGTGGGTTAGGGGAGGGGTAAGTGCACAGTTGTCCAGATAATTACATTGATCATGATAGTCTTGCATATAAAACCGTGTATTCATTCCATACAAGTTCATGTTCCCAATGTCCATTGTTCTACCTCTTGCAGTGCCCCATTGAGTGGTTCCACTTTCCCTGTGTGGGACTAGCATCCAAACCTAAAGGAAAATGGTTAGTAATGTGGTGGACAATGTACTGTATTGTTTGTCAGGGTCCATTAAGTAAAGATAGAATGTACTTTCACCTGTTAATCAGTCTTATTGCCTCACATTAATTCCTCAAAATGGTGCACAAAGACTTTTTTATTGCTGAAAAGTAGTTGAACTGCCAGCTGAAGTTTTTTTAACTTCCATTCCATGTAAAAGCCATTGCCTATGCGATCATTTGACCAAAGTATGTTCGGTTTCAAGGTGGTTCCGGGGGGGGGGGGGTAGATTGGGGGGAGATTGGGAAAGAAATTATTAACGTAGAGAGTCCACAAATTTCATCCAGAAGAATTTTTGAAAAGGTTGAATAATGAAAAGGAAAGTGGAAAAATGTGTTTGTTGTGGAGTTCGATCGTCTAGATGTAGGCACAGATGTAGTTCTGAAGAGAACTGTTGTTGATAACGTTGATTGATGTTTTGACAACCTGAGCGGAAGTCATCGTCAGAGTCAAGTGATTTGTGTGTTGTAAGGTGGTGGTATTTATGTTGCTGTTCAACGGTGTGTGATTGGTCGTGATGTTATTGGCTGTAAAGACTCAAACGTGTCTAAGATGAATGCACGCTGAGCTGTTGCGCTGAAGTTTTGTCGTAGCGAAGGAACTTAGAACACTTCTTAATTAAGGAAAACGACTAGTAGCAATCGCGATCCACAATCTTTTTTCCAAAAAGACCAGCCTAGGAGTCGTACCCCAAGATTAATTGTGAATTAGGACGAAAAAAAAAGAGAAATAATATTAAATGAAAACACTACACTACTCAAAAATGAAATGTTTGTAGCAGATGGTCCGGAGTTCAAGCCCTGATGATGACACTGTGTTGTTTCCTTAGACAAGAAACTTTACTCCACACTGTCTCTCTCCACCCAGGTGTATAAATGGGTATTAGCGATATAATGCTGGGGGTGACCTTGCGTTGGAATAGCATCCCATCCAGGGGGGAGTAATAATACTCCCAGGTGCTTAATGCTACAGAAGCCAGGATAAGCTCCGGCCGTGTGGACCTTAAGGCCCGTGTGCGCCTTTACCCTTACCATGATTATAAATAGAACTGTTTCTTGCAGGTATTGTCCGAGATGTGCGCAAGAGCGAAAGAAGAAATGACAGCACTTAAATTGTAATCACACCCACTCACTCAAATTTCACCTCAAGACTGCATCATGGAGTGCATAGCTAATTACGAATCACCGAACGGTGAAGGGTGTACAGTAATTTCATGTAAGGGAATAATCTATCGAATAGAGTCGAGAGATGGCTGTTTTAAATAACTATATTGATCTTTTCGTTGTACAACACATAATTTATGAAGACAGTGTTTCATCGCGTAAAGTTCCTACAGTACTGTAGTATTTTCTCTAGTAATTACCTTGTACATAGTTTTTCCAGGGGTGTGGAATGGTGAGTTGGATGAAAATTAACTTACGGCAGACATTACTAGGGAGTTTGCGCAAAACAGGAGGACGACGTTGATTAAGGCGCCAACAATAATTTTCAAATTGTACGAACAACGCAGTGGAACTGCACGTGCAAGATATAGTAAGGACGGTATTTTTTCAAGTTTTTTGCTGTTGTTGTTTTTTTAATCTCTTTTTTTCTTTGTCGATGATTGTTTCTTTTTTTAAGAGCGGAGTTAAAAACTGCAGAATTACCTTGAAATTTTGGAGTTAAGTGCGAACGGTAGCAATTGAAAAACGTCTCAGACTAGAACAACATAGGGATTCCAAATAAAATCGGTCTGGCGTTAACGGTACTACAGAAAATAGAATTGATTTTACTACTTTTACTGGTGTTGTCTCTCGCGTCGTTTGTCGTGTTTTCGTGAGCTCCCCACCCTTTCACAGGGCTGAACTTGTTACCCCAGCCTAGTAAATTTGCCCCAAAGTTAATATGCAACTCAATATTGTGTCAGTCAAGTTATGTTTAACAGAGTATTTATGTAGAGGGAAGTTCCAGTACAGTATGGTCTGTTTTTATTTTAACTTAAGGTTACCGTATACCTTCGCGGGTGTCCTTCGCGAAAAAAAATATTTGCGCGCTGTCTTAAATGTAACAACCACAAACTATATATCAGTACAAAGCTAATGAAATGCACTATCCGGTAAAAATTATTTCGCTTTGATTTTTTTTAACCGTAAAGAGAGTGCGTCCCAAAACCCCAAAACGACCGACGTCTCTTTGAGCGAATTTATCGGGTATGGAATTCGACCTTAGAATGAAAACTACTGCATTATATCAATCACAAGGCATTAATCTTCAAAACCGTGTGAGGCTTTTTCGATATTTCTATTGGTTGCTTCGCAATTTTTCTGTCAATTTTGATGATCAAAAATTTACCGATACCTTTCACAACAATGGCCATTGCGGGGGATCAATTTAAAAAAACGGAAATCCCTGACACGGTTTTGATGATTGATGCCTTGTGAATGATATAATACAGTAGTTTTGTTTACTCGGTTGAGTTTGATACCCGATAAATTCGCTCAAAGGGACGTCGGTCGTTTCGCGCTTTTAGGTCGCGCTCGCCTTACTATTAAGAAGAATTGAAGCGAAACAATTTTTATCGAATAGAGCATTCTATAACCTTGACATTGATATATAATTTGTAGTGGTTGTATTTAAGACAGCGCGGTAATATTTTTTTCGCGAAGGACACCCGCGAAGGTATACGGTAACCTTAAGGTTATGTTTTCTTCTACCATATGCTGTTCCTTATTTTATAAGCCACTGTTCTGATCGTTATATAGCTTCGTGGAACCTTGACACAGGCACCTTTTGATGATCAACAAAGTTGGTGTTACTTGGGAATCTACCTACTTTTTACCTTATATTACAAATGGTCAGCACCCAGCAATTTTTGCATTGATTGCACATGAATTCAGATGACGCTTCCGCTCGTAACATCTAAGTCTTAAATCTTCTCAAGGAGAGGCATACTCTTCATTTTTAGTTAGTTTGGAGAATCAGCTTCCTTAAAAACGCTCCGTTGACCAGCATGTAGTGCGCGCGTTTGTTGTAGTTTTGATTTTACGCGGAACGGCGAAGTAAAAGAAAATGGCGGCGTATTCAAAAGTTTCATCTCAAGAATTACCGGCCGAATATCAATGCTTACGACAAAATATCAACCGTGCTTCGGTAGAAGGGAGAATTTGCATAATGGTTAATGTGAGGGAAAGTTGTTAAGGACAAGAACTTCCGTGGTTGATCAGTTTACATTCTTTCCAAGTTATAATCAGCCCTGTTCCTTCTTCGGGTAATTTCCAGTGCATTTGCCTTGTCAACCAATGTTAATTTTTACCCTCTCACTCTCGGGTGTGACCAACATGCGTTTTCTCCTGACAATATTCATAAAAATCTTATCTAAACATGGTTTCGAAACTCACTGTAACAGTTTTCTGTAACTCGTTTAAAATACTGCAAACTAGCCTTTAAGGAATTGGTAGTCCATTGGTTCAGATTTGTCGTGTTCTTGAAGCGTTTGAAACCCGTGTGATTGTTTTTCCGCAGATAGCCTAGGCTTTCTGAATATGGGAATTTCTTTTCTGGTCATTTTACTCAGTTTTGTCAGGAGCCCATCACCTCCTGGTTTTGTACGTTCTATAATACAGTACCAAGTATGAGGGAAAAAGACGTTTTTGGTTCATCTGACCTTCCTAGTTTTCCTTGATGTATTATAATTCTTTTTCTGTCCTAACTCGAGTCAAAGCTCAATTCTTTTGATAGTGGCACCAACCTTGTTATTTTGTCGCATCCGTTAAGTCCGGGAAATCTTGCACTGGTTGTAATAAATATTTTTAACGAAGAGTGATATTCCTGTCTTGTCTTACGGACGTGGTGGGGGTAGGGGTAGTGATTACCATATTTAATCTTCGCCAACTAACCCCCTCCCCCTCATGTTTTTTTTTCTTCTCTTTGCCGAGGTAAGGCTTGTCACCAAAAGGGGCGGGAAATACAGCAGGAAACGCTAGGTTTGTAGCTCTCTTAAGTCTCTTTATATTTAACTGGATCTCTCTGTTTAGCGGCCTAGCCGCACCATCGTTTTCAGCGCTTGAGACATTGCTTGTCTCTATTGTTCGGCACTTTTAAAAGTTGTAATCCAATAGCACGAGATCTTACAACAGCTCAGTGCAAGATCGCCCGCGCGAAGTGCAACCTGAGCTGTTCTATATACACGTGAAGGGAAATAAGCTGACTCGTAAATATGTAACCACAACACTGGGATCGCTGTACTTTTTTAAACGAAACTAAAACGGTTTCAAATTGACTTTTAAAAGCGGGTGTCGATTTCTGGACAGATGATTGACCATTCTTTCTACGTGAATTGACAGAATTCAGGAACTTCCCTGGGGAAAAATGAAAAGCTCAAACGTATTTACATAATCCATGTAAAGTTTCCTGTCATTTGATGCAAATTGCAATATGAACCCAAAGTGTACAAATTGCAACCTGAACTGCTCGTCTGTGTATAAAACCGGGAGATATCAGCAAACTTCGATCAAAGATTTTGTCGATCCTTAAAATTCACGTCTGCTTTTTTACTTCAAGCATGCCACGGCCAGCTGACGGTAAGTTGCCATGCTATCTTTGTACACTTGATGATTTATATTTACATATTATCTTATTTTAGTAATGGTAATCTAAATTTTATTTATCGAATTGTTCAGTTTTGTTGTAGAAGTTGACCGGCCAGTCTTAGTGAATGTGATGCTAATTTGCGAGTTCGTGAAAGCGTGATGTGTCCGTTTTGCGTGAAATTCTGTCTCTTCCATCAAGCAAAACGGGTGAACACAACCTAATAGTATGGCATTTCACTGTTTCTTATTCTAAGGATAATTTTACAGTGATAAGAAGATTGAACAATATTTTTTTAGCTTAAAAATTCCGGAATTTTGTTATCAGAGCAAGTCCCGTATAGTGGCAATTGGAAATACTGAAATTAATTTAACAGTTCAACTGGATTTTTTAAATATGTAGATCAGCGAAAAAATTTAATTATTTTGGTCTGTAAATTCGCACCGGCTGTATAGAAATCGGACAAAATTAAAGTCTATAGTTGTCATCAGTTTATTCTACGATGTTACACTTCCCTGCCTTTTACTTCCTCTAAATGATTTTTTGACAAGTCAAAAAATTTCTCACGGATATTGAATCTGTGGACTTCATCCAATTCGACCACTTTAGAAGCATTTTCAGTTTAATAGCGTTACCTAAATTTCACAATTTCCCGCGGCAAAACTGTTTTACTCGAGTTTACTATATCTGCCTTTGCTTATCAAATACGCTTTTGATGAGTAGTTTACAATTTTAATCAAAATTATCAAAAATTCTAAAACAGAGTGCTCGCGTGACCAAACAAGAGATTGTCGCTTTACAACATGAACAATACAACTATTCCAGTTTTGTCCCAGCTGATCTGTCAGGGCCGAGTACTTAATTTCCTTCCTGAAGACTTGTAGTATCGGCATCTTAACAGCAGATAAAGGTTTAAAATAATAACGAAGAAAAGAAACATACCAAACAAACAAAAAATGTTTGTCTGAGGAAAAATCACAAAACTGGAAATGGAAACTTCCTACGCGCCTCGTTGTGCTCCCGCAATACATGCCAATATAGGTCAGTGGCTATTTATAGCAGAATAATGAATACTAGCAAGAAAAAATCCCTCTTGCAAACTTAGAAAAAAACTTATATTTTCTTTCAACTTTTTTCGCCGAAGGGGTTGATTTTTTATTTTCTTTATTACTGGTCTGTACAGAGGTATGTGTACTTTTTATCATTACTTTTCGTTAAGTGATAACTTGTCTTGCTTTGCTTGCAGCTAGTGCGTGAATTTTGCTAGTTTCGATATTTGTTGACTTGAGCCGAACAGTTGCTTTCCGTTCGTGGCCGTTTATTCTTCATGTTTGGTAGTCCGATGTTTAATGGAAATGCCAGTTTTAAAATTTGTGTACCCTAGATGTTTGAACGGTGGCTCGAAGGTGTCATTTACTATATTGCTTGTGCCTAATGCCGTACAACTCGCACATTACAGCAAGCACAAACCAATCCCATACGTCGGCTTTCGCTTTCCCCCTCGAGTGCTTTTCGTACTTGAGTAGACATTTTGTGACATTCATTGTCCCTATGTAGATTGGCAGATAAATATTTAGATGACTAATTTTGTGGTAAAGATAAATACAAGCGACGAAGCCGCTCATGTCCTTTTCGCAGAAAGGAATTTAGTTACCATTTGTTCAGCGTGTTACGCGGTAAAATGAAAGGGACACAGGTGTGAAGTTTGAATCCGTAACGAATTGACCCAGTAAAATTATGGCTTGTTCTTGCCCGGATTTTCGGTACGTAAAACGTAGATTATTTTATTTGCACGCTAAGTTTTTCCTTGCCTCTGGCATAAAGTTAGGTTTGTTTAACTAATAAACCTAAACCTTTAAACGTTTTCTGAAATATTATGCAAAACCTTTCTTCCACTAAGTAATGAAAATGGAAAGTTTATAAGTGCGAAGTAAACTTCCTGTTAATTGACGCGGCTTTTTGACAAGAAGCCTGGAAAATTTCCTTGCTGTATTTTATCGATCGTTCTTGGCGTAAAAGGTATTTTATACTTGAAGTGGTTGAGTTCGTTAAAATCGCAAGCTTACTCCGAGTAATCATAAAATTGATTGCTAGCCAACTGCAAGAACCAACTTCTAAAGTGGATTTTTATCTAGATCCCTTTAAATTGTCGTTGTCATGTTTAGATCCCAATTCAGTTCTCTCGGAAAGAAGCGGGAAAGCGTTTTAATTATAACTATTTCCTACTACAATGGCGTCTTTGTTCGGTGACCTTTTGAAGTGATTTGCGAATGTAGTTGAATATTTTACTATTCTGTGGTCATGTACTCTCTCCTGCCGCTTTTGAATAGCATACTTTATACTCTCTCCAGTCAAAGTCCGTGATAAACTTAAAATATAAATTTTCTTATCAGACCTACGCATTCTTTCATCTGTTGGTCATGTCGGTTTTGTTGTCACTTTAAGTTTTGCCCCCATTGTTTTGTAGTCCTCGGGGAATATCAACGCCCTTTTAGCGGCAGTTGCAGTAATTATAACCATTCGCCTTCTTTGAAGGAACCTTTATTAGGGTATTTAATTGATTAGCCAGGAAAAAGCTCTTGCCATCAATGTGTCATTTTTGAAACCTTTGACCCTTCTTCTAAAGCAGCCCATTATGTTGCATTTCATCAAGTTTGATTGATCATCACAGACAAACTTTTCCTGGACCAAAGTTCCACGGAGCTGTTGGTTGAAACAGTAAAAAAGAATATCCTTGCAGCTGAAAAGCAGATAGTGGTAGACAAGTTAAAATTTATTGTTAGCCATGACTTATACTGTCAACCTTCAATGTGTGTCTCAAATGATTCAAACAGACAATGGTAATGATCAATTTATTTCAGATTTACTGTGCTTTTCTCAACATTTACAGTTAGGTTTCATGTAGATAGATTTGTTGTGCCACAAATTCCAGCTGATTGTCAATGATATGGATGTCATGTTAACTATCATGATGATAACTTTAAGGTTGTAAGAAAATCATGTCTATGATTGAGTTAGGTACCAGCTGTAATTAGAAGAACATCAGACCAGGTAGCGCAAAGGAAACATCTTTTGCTAAATTCTCTTTACAGTTTTGATTCTACAATTGTTGTTAAGGGTTAAATCTCAGTGTTTATGTGTTGGTGTGGCGTAAAGGTAATTTGTAGTGTAAGCTGTTGGTTCCAAAGTTAGTTTAGAAAGGGTTTAAGCTTCTCAAGGGCATCATAGTACCAGATACAGACAGATACAAGACTAGACATGGACCAATGAAGCATGCTTTTATGCATGTAAAGTTGAACACCAAGTATCCAGAATCCAGACTTGTTTCTCTGGTCCTGTTGTTGTCATAAATGTTAATAAGATTTGACATTGGTAAGGCCGAACCTTTTTAGTACCATTGAGTCAGACGATAGCATAAGCTTTGAAGCATCCACTTGGTTAGACAAGTTTAAAAATCATCGCAGCTTATTTGTGATATTTACGTATGATCTTTTTGCTATCACAGTCTGTTTTATTTATCTCTGTTGTTTTCATTTCTGTCCTGCATTAGTATTCATAGTTTAGATTATTCAGATTCTCAATAATCCAGACATTTTGCACAAGGCCCAATGAGTCTAGATAATCTAGGTTCGACACTACCAGATACAGTCTGCTACAAGACTAAACATTGACGAGTGAAACATACCTTTATGCATACATGTATGTGTAATTACCTAAACTGTGAGTTCAGTAAACTATCCACTTAGCCTGTGAGATCCTGGAAATAGACCTTTCTTTAGCTTGTACAATTTGTTTGAAATCCCATTTCAGACCACATGACAGTTTTAAAGGGAATTTGCTTTTTGTCCTTTTGTAAATTTCACGTAAATATCCACCCTCCCGGATAATCCAGGAGACTCCAGATTTTGGACCGTATCTCCCGGTCTCCAGATTAGAGTCTCAAATCTCCAAGATAATCACCGAAGTGTGCCATTTCTTGTAAGATCCGACTTTCACAACAATAAATATTAAATATTAAATATTTTGAGTTGTTTGACTATTTTACTGTTAACATGGATAACAAAATTAAAACCTTTTCTCGTAAACTCCCACAAACTGTCATTCTTGCAAGCATTGTCACTGTAATATAGGCAGTAATGCGATTGTTCCGAAATAAACCAATCAGATCAAATGTTACAATGCTAATGATGACATCATGTCATTGTGATGTCATCTATCATCCTTTCCACATCAATTCTCAATATTTGAAGACTTGGAGGTTGACAGCACTGACATATGCTTGTGAAAAAGGAGAGTTAGAAAGGAATTGTTCCCTGGAGTAACCTGTGGTCTGAAATTGGAAAACAAAATGTACAAGCTAAAAAGGTCTATTACCAGGTTCAATTAATTTTAGCGAAGTAAGTTTTATTTTATTTAATATTTATACGATTTACATGTTCTAGTGCAAGATACAAATTCAATATTCCTACGCTTTTGTTGCAGGGCAGGGTAATGAGTGGGCAAAGAAAAGTACCACTTTTGTCCTCTAGGGCTCTCAGGTATCCCATCCTATCCGTGGACTATGCCTCTAAGTGAGGCTGCTATGGAAATGGTATGTAAGACCTACTAGGATGCTGAGACAGACACAGGAAAAAGTTCAAGATTCCCATTATAAGCGTTTTGAAGTATTTAAAGAATACCCACAAAAATCTCAAATTTGGAAGAGTGAGACTAAAGTTGCAACCAGGGAACTTGGTTGGGAATTTTGTGGGTGTTTGATCTGGTATTTTTACCTGTGCGCTATGAATCCCACAATGGGAATCTGGTATTTTTTCCAGTTTGTATAGAGCATTATTTATTCCCAGTCAAAAGTATTTTCCTCAGTCTTTTTCATTAATTTTGTATTTTTGCTGTAGTAGTGAGACATGTTTTCAATTCACTGTCCAGAGCAATTTGATGTGAGTTTAAGAATCCCAGCAGCTATTTGTTAAGTTGAAATATCTCTGTGTACATATTACAGGCCTTCTGATAGGGTGCGATAAAAAAATGCAAATTATGCGAAATTTGCAGGGCAGATTATGCGATTACAGAGGCCAATTATGCGATAAATAATGAAGATTGTGCGATTTTTTTCTGAGCAATTTTAAGCTTGTTTTATAAGGTTTCAGGATAAGAAAAACACTTTTTTGCTGCTCTTAAGACATTTTGAATGCGTTTCTGCTTTATATGAAACAATTTTATTGTGCAAAACACAAAGCTTAACTCAACCTTGTTCCCAGGGTCCTCTCCCACTCGGCCCCCGAGTAGGAGAGAACCCTGGGAACGAGGTGGAGCTAAACTGAAACAGGATGCTGACATCTGTCGACACACGTGCAGTGCAAACCTAACATTGTCTGTGATAAAAAAATAAATATGTAAGAATACTCAACGCATCAGCGAAATATTCCTAGCCAGCACGGCCTTACGTTGTGGCAGGAGCCCGGTAATGGGCTCCTGGTTGTGGAGTATATTGCCGTTTCAAGACTAAGTAGAACCTGAGATAAATAAATGTTTTAGTGATCTGTTCAATTCATGGCGCCGCATAATTAGTTCAAGGCGATAAAAATATAATTGTCGGCACGCATGTAAACAAAACACTGATAAGGATCAGGAGCCCAGGATCGGGGTAATGAGCTCCTGCAAGGATAGAAATAATACCAAAATACTCGATGCATCCCGTTTCAAGCAATTTCTAAGACCCGGAAGATCCCGAGATATTGTTTCTTGAGGAAATTGCGAACCGAATTTTACAAGTTTGTTCAATTCTCAATAGTTTTCAGTGGTTCGGAAAACTTGCTAATAGCATGCTGAAAAGTATTTTGTTAAGCAAAAAACAAGGAATAAAGTTTTCTTCGATTCTAATACGATACGATAAGTGTTTCCACGACGCAATTACGAGAAATACGAGTTCAATTAAAAAATGCCTGAAAGGCTCAGAGCAATTTTCAAAGCGCTCCATCGCTTCAAATTTTGTGAGTTCTCTAACTGTTTTGCATAGCTTTCTTTAATTTTTGTGTGCGGGTCATCTGCAAGTGCGTGTTCTGACGATTCCCCTTTTCCTTTTGGCAAAAATCACCCGTGGGGGTAGTCCGCCGTGCGGGTAAACGGCCGGAAATTACAGCCATTCAGATTGGCTAATCTGAACAAGGGGCGTGTTTGTGTTACACCAATAGGCGACTCTTTAAGAATGAGACTCGTACCAGGTCCTTGACATTCAAAATAACGCCTTAACTTCGAATGAATACGAAATCGAAGGTGAAAGAGTCTTGTTAGCCTTTTTCCAAGGTAAATCATCTTGAAAATGGCGTATTTTTGCAGGAATTCCAAAGAAACTTGTTGATTCATGCTTTATTTTATGAACATTGTGCGTTATTTTTTGAATTGTGCGATTTTTCGTGAATTGTGCGATCGGATGCGATTTGAGGTCGATTGTGCAAAATCGCACCATCGCGTAATATCAGAAGGCCTGATATTACAACACACAGCTGGTAAGACTGATTTTAGAATCAGTTAATATATGTCATGTAGCTCTGGACTGTTAATTGTTGACATAAATTTATTACACCAAACCTCTCTACTTTTTTATCACAGATCAATGACTAAGAAAAGAACTAAAATTATGATGCATAGCAGATCATTTTTAAAGTTGAAGTGTTTACTATGTGATGGAACACGTGTACAGTATTGGATGTTTCAGACAGTTTCTAGTGATCTAGAATGATAAAGTAAAGAAGTAAAAACAGACCTTGTTTGATGGGGTGTCAAAACATGCCATGGTGCCTGATTTCCTTTGTCATTTGTGTATGGATTATTAATATAAGTTTGAGAGTCACATTTCAAGAACCTGAGCAGACATAACGATCAGAATGAATTGAGCTTTGCGTGTCCTTGCTGGTTGTGTGCAGTTTATGTTGCTTGTCGTTACCATATTTGATTGCTTAGGCTCTGATGTTGATGGCTGTTTGTTGTAAACAAACATTATACACCTAAGGTATGGTCTCGAGGGAAACAATTGCTTTTGTTTTCCCCAGAGTCCTGATGTTTCCTGAGACAAAGTCGAGGGAAACATCAGAACTCAAGGGGAAACAGAACTGACTAGTTAATTCCTGAGGGACCAGACATTATTTATATATAAGTGCTTTGTTATATATTCAGGCCTTCTGATATTACGCGATGGTGCGATTTCGCACAATCGACCTCAAATCGCATCCGATCGCACAATTCACGAAAAATCGCACAATTTACGCACGGGACTACCCCCACGGGTGATTTTTGCCAAAAGGAAAAAGGGAATCGTCAGATTACACGCACTTGCAGATAACCCGCACACAAAAACAAGAGAAAGTTATGCAAAACAGTTAGAGAACTCACAAAATTTGAAGGGATGGAGCGCTTTGAAAATTGCTCTGAGCCTTTCAGGCATTTTTTAATTGAACTTGTACATGTATTTCTTGTAATTGAGTCGTGGAAACACTTATCGTGTCGTATTAGAATCGAAGAAAACTTTATTCCTTGTTTTTTGCTTAACAAAATACTTTTCAGCATGCTATTAGCAAGTTTTCAGAACCACTGAAAACTATTGAGAATTGAACAAACTTGTAAAATTCGGTTCGCAATTTCCTCAAGAAACAATATCTCGGCATCTTCCGGGTCTTAGACATTGCTTGAAACGGGATGCATCGAGTATTTTGGTATTATTTCTATCCTTGCAGGAGCCCATTACCCCAATCCTGGACTCCTGATCCTTATCAGTGTTTTGTTTACATGCGTGCCGACAATTATATTTTTATCGCCTTGAACTAATTATGCGGTGCTATGAATTGAACAGATCACTAAAACATTTATTTATCTCAGGTTCTACTTAGTCTAAAAAATCACTTGAAACGGGAATATACTCCACAACGTAAGGAAGTGCTAGCTAGGAATATTTCGCTGATGCGTTGAGTATTCTTACATTATTTTTTTATCACAGACAATGTTAGGATTGCACTGCACGTGTGTCGACAGACGTCAGCATCCTGTTTCAGTTTAGCTCCACCTCGTTCCCAGGGTTCTCTCCTACTCAGGGGCCGAATGGGAGAGGACCCTGGGAAAAAGGTTGAGTTAAGCTTTGTGTTTTATACAATAAAATTGTTTCATATAAAGCAGAAATGCATTCAAAATGGCTTAAGAGCAGCAAAAAAGTGTTTTTCTTATCCTGAAACCTTATAAAACAAGCTTAAAATTGCTCAGAAAAAAATCGCACAATCTTCATTATTTATCGCATAATTGGCCTCTGTAATCGCATAATCTGCCCTGCAAATTTCGCATAATTTGCATTTTTTTATCGCACCCTATCAGAAGGCCTGTATATTTAGACTTTCCCTTAAACAATTACATAGCAAAAAAAGCAAACAAAGACGGCGCAATTGGCACGTGGGCAACAGCTGCGCGATTGTATCCCAGTCTGGATACATTTGAATTTGATCAGGGGCACATGACCAAGAATCAAATAATCACAGTGCTTGTTTTGTTGAGTGAAAGTCTAGGTATATAACAAAAAAACATGTAACCGGCTGGTACACACATTTCCTACAACGCTTATCTACATGTACATGAACAGCAATGTTGCAGTTCATTTACATTACTTTCACCAAAAAGATCGAACCACAGGTGACCCACTCGCTTAACTTGATATGGTTTGTACATATACATGTGGGAAATGCAAAAAAATGTTTTTTAGAGGGTGAAGACCAGATCTTAAAATTCGTTCCCTATTATTTGATATACTTGAAACTGGTGATGCTTATTATGATTTAGATGAAATAATTTTTGAAATGAAGAAAAGAACGTTTTGACTGTATTTATTAAGTTATTTAGCTATTTAATTTAATTTTTGTTTAACTCCTGCCTAGAATCATAGCCCACAAACGTTTCCTCTTCTTTTTTCTCTCACTTTACAAACATTTGAATACAGTTTTTTTTTTTTTTTTTATAGCAGTCTTCTCTTTTTTCCTATATATTTCCTGGCTGGCCTAGACTAGCTCTGCTATTTGCGGTGCCAGGAAACCTGTAATACTCAGTGCTCGAAATTAGAAAAAAATCCAGGTTGTCCTTATGGCAAATGCCAGACAACCTGGCCCCTGACTTTGGTTGTCCCGGTAAGGATTTTGTTGCCCTTGACATGTTTTATGATTTTTGCCTTGTTATGGGGTTTGACCAGAGAAATAATACCCCTATCAGTATGCCTCTGTTTTCATAGTTCTCGAAGTGCTGCGAATAATAAATATTTAATATTTCAAACAAAGTAAGTATAACCCACCCATTTACTTCATTATAAAGCTAACAATTATTACTCTTACCTCTGCTAACTATGCTCAAAATCGTCACTTGAAAGATCTGTAAGCACTGATCCCACATGGCCCCAGAAAAGACTAAGTACACGCGCGCCAAAATATTTCGAGGAGGTCTCGGTTTGAAGACAACACCACAAGCTTATCGTGGCTTATTAAATCGAACGAACGGCGTTCAATTAACGGTTACAATCTTCCATTTCCTTTGTTTTTCAAGTTGTCATGGATCCTCATCCATCTATCAGTATCAGGAGATACATGTAAACCTCGTATTTAGAGCTGTTTTCGTGTCTCAAGTTTATAGCTTCTGTTCTTTATTCTGTTACGCATCACAGTAATGTAAGCTAGTACTTCAATTTTTTCTTGGGTTGTCTGACGAATTCTGGTTTTATCCCAGGAGTTAGATGGTTGTTTATGTATACCAAAATGGGTGGCAGCATTGAATCAAAGGGATCTGGGAAACTGCTACCAAATTTCCTGTGGTGCAAAATAATTTTCTTTTGTCTTGACCATTTTTTGACAATAATATTTTAGAAGTAAATAGTCTTTTTTTTGGTTTAATTGTATTCATTTTGAATTGCTTATCAGCTGTTCTCATGTTATCTATAATTATTGTTTTTTTTTTTTCACAGAAAGATGATGAATTATTTGAATTATTAGGAAAATTTCAGGTAAAAATCTCTTTTCAGATTTAAGAATATGATAGTATGTTATTCTAAAAAAGAGGTAGGTGGTACATTGTATAACTTGCTCTATAAACCTGTTTGGTAACTGTAATTAATTTTCTTCTTGATAGAGAGTTCATCGCCCTTTGCAGCGTACTTAATTTAAAGCTGTATGAGTTAATCAATTTAAATTTAAATCCTTAGTGTAGTATTATTAACACAAACGTATTGCAACTGGTATAGAAATAAAGTCATGCTTCTTGTACTTGTCTCATTAAATGCAATTTGCTTCAAAATTTTTCTTCCATTTTTAAAAATTGCAAACAAGTAATAGTTTCCTTATAAGGAGCTATTTACATATTATTGACCTGTCCTGAGGTCAAAATGGCTCCATATTGGCCTTGTTCATTTTTGTGTTTAAACTATTGACAGAGATATAGTCAAAGTCAATAAAATTGCAAACAATAACAAGGCCAATATCCTGCCATCTTGGCTGAACAAGGTAAAGGTGCACACGAGCCTTAAGGTCCACATGGCTGGAGCTTATCCTGGTTTCTGTAGCATTAAGCACCTGGGAGTTTTATTACTCCCCCCTGGATGGGATGCTATTCCAACGCAGGGTTACCCCCAGCATTCTATTGCTAATACCCATTTATACACCTGGCTAGAGAGAGACAGTGTGGAGTTAAATTTCTTGTCTTGGCTTGAACTCCAGACCATCTGCTCGGACATCCGGCACGCTAACCACTACACTACCATGTCTCCACATTTGGCTGAGCAAGCTTGGTCAATAAAGGATTTATTACATGGTATTTTGCTTTGTCTTGTTTCTTGAGACAAAAAAACCAAAGCAAGCAAGATACCATAGACCCATCTCACTTGCCTTGGGTATCCAATCAGAACTCAGGATTTTCCTAATCTTGCCTGCTCACAGGACCATCCATAATGAAAAAAAATGACATTATTGCAATCTAGGTATGTTGTGTGATATGGATGGAAATGTAAAATGGTGTTCACATTTTACTGACCATCATTATCTGTGTTTGCCTTTTTTTCCTACTTTAGTCAAACCGACTAAACGAGCAGAGGTGTGAGTTGCCTTTATCCCTAAAAAGTTCTTGGAGTATTCCATCAATAGCTGTAGACATTGACAGAGAAGCAAAAGATAACAAAGAAACAGAAAAGGTCTGAGATCATTAGCCTAGAATACTGTAGGTCGAGTTGAATCTACACTTGTTGATCATAATTATAGATCTCTTTCCACATACATTTATATGTTGTAGTTCAATTTTTTCCCTGGTTCAAATTTTATTTTCCTTTGTTTTCTGGTATGGTAATGTATGGTAATGAGTTTGAAACAAAGGAAACTAAAATTTGAACCAAGGATAAAATTGAACTACAACATATATATGTGCACAGCCCAAACAGTGCAGTTTGAGTAGTATACCAAGTGGTTGCAAATCAATAATAATGATATCAGAAATGTATGGATATAAAATCACTGGCCTATTGATTTATACCCACTCTGTACTCAGTATACTACTAAATTCGATATGGTAAAAAGAAAATTACATGATCACTTGGAGATATGAAATTGCTCTTCTCATGTTGAAAAAAAGGGCTATTTTTCAACAGTAGTCAAAGAGAAACTTGATATCTCTGCACAGCCTTATAGCTAATATGGTTATCCTATAGTTACTATTATACATAGTGTGACACAAGATTGGTTTACGAAATTCACTTCCTAGCGGCAGCTTTGGTATCTTTCTTATTGCTACAGTTATATACATTTCAGGTGCGCCCTCTCTCACAAGCTAAATTCTCCCTTGGATCCTGATGTCAAAATGAACTTTTGGTGCCATGTTTAGTGACAATGAAATGTATAGTGTTACTAGAATGCTATGGTAACTTAGTGTTACCCTTGCATCCCTTTCAAGTGAAGTAGCTCATAATTATTATAGTAACCTTAGGTACTTTGTATAATTATTGTGCTGCTCCTCTAACAGAAATAATAATGTTCACCAACCCAACATTTTGATACTCTTGTCTAGTGTTTTCTTCAGGTACTTTTCCTGGCACTTGACCTTAATCTTTAATGCATTGTAGTGCACGACCGTGGTTTATAATACAATACAATGCAATCTAGTTTAATGTACATGTAAGCTAACTGATGAGTGTAGGTTATGATAATTAGATAATGCAGGCACAGTGTAATAATACTATTGTCTGGGCTGCAGCGTGAATTAAAAGAAAACAGAGGAGACAAGGAAGAAAAGGAAGGGGAAAACATGAAGGATCTTGATCCTGTTAGAGAGGTAAGTGAAAGTACTTTGCATTGTTGCATGATTGGCTTCACAAGCCACTCGACAAACCACCATAATTTATGCCAGGTTTGAATTGTTTAAAAACCAACTAGCATTGATCCAGAGTTACATGCTTATAGACCACTTTCATAACTGGCGGCCAATTTATTATTCTTTTGTTTTTATGGTAATGAGCCTTACTGGCCTCGCTAGGATGTGCAAAATTCAATATAATTTTTGTTCCAAAATGAGGCTAGTAGGTCTAATTAACATACATACAAAAGAATAATAAATCGGCCGCCATTTATGAAAGCAGTCCATTGCTTAGCTATGTACATGTGTAAGAATTACAACTGTAGCACTACAGTGACTAACCCCTAACCGCTGAATTAATGCTTGTTGACTTTGCACCAACCTTGATAATACGCTTATTTACATCGTACATGTAGCTGTGGAAACCCAAAGCTTTTTGCAACCTAACGTTTATTAAGATTCAGGCATTTATTTACTGCACCAATCTACGATGCATTTCTGGGTTTCCAGAAGCTACCGCATCGCCCTCCCCACCCTACCAATTAGTGCCAGTAGTTGTATAACCCTTTGGTGACGGCAACACCAAATATCGTTCCATATGGAACGATGACGTATTTCCAAAATTTTTTGGAATTAAATTAATTTAATTATATTGAATTATATTACAAATAAACTATGGATGTAGCCAATCAAAAAGAATCCATTGTGGAATTCATCGATCTCATTGGCTATTCGAAATTCACGTTTTTTGTATGCGGCGTGACAAGCAATGTTCAATTTTAAATGGCGTCTTCGAGCAAGCGTCCACGCGTGACTTTCACGTCTGAAGAAGGAGCTGAAATTTGTGCCCGAGATGGCAGTAATGCTAAAAGTGATATTGACAGTAACACTGGTGGAATTTCGAGTGGACAAGAGTTTGATTTAGACCAAGAACTTGAAGGAAATCGTGCTTCAGAGAGAGAATGGAGGTAAGCGATTGTGTAAACAACATGATGAAATATGAGTGCGTTGGAATTTAGCATTTACTTAGCCCGAGTTTTGCACTTTTCTTGTCATCTTTTTGCAAAAAATGAAACTGCAAGTCTTAAGTAAACTAAAACGATGGAAATAGAAGCTTTCTGGGCCCGATTTATTCATTTCTTACCACAGTTTTGAGTACCATACGATCAGCTGATTTTTTCGCGCAATGCGTAACTTGAGCCTCCAAACATGTGTTCGCGAGAAGAAAGACAAAAAGAAATATCATGGTTATTTTGTTATTCGTTTGCATTTTCTAGCGTCCAAAGAATTTGCAAATAACATTTTCTTTCACTGAGAACCCTTTCCTGATGAAATTTTATGGAATTGATGTATAATATCCCTTTTACTAGTTTCATTTGTATGTGGACATAACCGTGGAATGTTGTCGGGAATATTTTTTGAATAGTGAAAAATCTTGGGCTTGATCAAGTTATTTGTTGTAATTCTGTTTTTTACTTCACTTTTAGTAGTGTACAAACAACGCTGTATGTATTTTATCGAGCCCTAAAGAGTAAACATAATAAGGTTTTTGTTTGTTTTATTTATCTCCAGTAATGATCTCTCAAGTTTGTGACCTTTGATCAAAGGATAACATTGTTGCCCCCGCAGGGTTCCGGCCCAGAGGCCGGAACCCGAGGAGGCACCCTAATGTTCCCCGCGTAAATAAGAAGTATCGTATGGTCGTAGTGTTAGTATGCGAAAATTTTCTCGATTTGGCGAAAATAGGCGCGCACGGTGGTCCCGGTTAATTTTCAGCATGTGCGCCTGGCTCAGCAACCGCGCAAACTGGGTTTGGTAAGTTTGGCAACGAGTCGTCACGATTTCATTCCAAGCTTTCTTATTTCATTCCAAGCTATAATGTAAACCCATCCTAAACACGATATGTATGAGGATTTCCATTAACCCAAGAAACAAAGTGTGATAATTGACAAAACACAAACACAACAAGGATTTTGCACTCGCAAACTCTCAAACGAAAACTTCATTTCAAAGGTTCATAACAAATACATGGACAACCACATGCAGTCTTCATTCAGTTTTTACAAAGTCGGGGGCAGATTTAGTGACAACTATGACTAGTAATATCTAAAGAGCAAATTTTAGCTCTCCTGATTTGTTTTTTTTGGGGGAGCAAAATCTGCTTATTAGCTGCTGAACCTTTCATTTTATGTTGGTGTTACAGTTGCAGAGTATCAAGAGGAACTTGTGAGAGATCTAGCAGGCTTGGATGAATATGGAGCACCTCCAGTGTTCAAGCCCCCAACTAAGGAGCCTGGGGAGTTTGTAACTGGGCACATACTAAAGTTCACTGACACTAAGAGGAACTGTAAAGTTTGTTATAAAGCAACACGGAAGGAAATGAAAGTTCGGACTTGCTGCAGTGCACCACAATGTAACAATGTTTATCTACATTGCCCTCAGGATAAAAACTGCTTTGAGATTTGGCACAGCAAGGACTATCACCATGATTAATTGTAAAAAGACACTTGTAGTTGATTTAAGTTGTTCTTTGTTAGGTAAGGCCCCTTGAAACCCCAAAGGTAGCATCATAACACTGGTTGGGGGTACACGGTCCCCGTTTTCCACCCGGTGGTTTTTAGGGGTTTACGTGTCCAGTTGTGGTGCATGTAGATTTTTATTTTTAAAAACTAATTGCTATTTTATACAAGTAAAATATTCAAAATGAGTGGCATTTAACTTAAATTTTTCTCATGTAGCCAATGGGCACTTGTATCACCCATGCACCCATATGAGTGTAGTGAAGGCAAAACGGGGCTTTTGAGGGCACCCAAAAGAAATAAGCATAACAATGTGAATTTTTATTGAATTTCAATCAAATTTTCAGGAAATATAGAGTATTTAATGGGAAGCAACTTTTCTTTTTTCAGTTTTCAATGCTACATAAAGAGCAGATGTTACTAAAAATTTTCTCCTGAAAAATGTGTATTGCGTGACATTTTAATTAGCATAAATTGGCCTTAATTAATTAATTAAAAGAGATTCAAAGAAACTGAACACATAGTCTTGATGTCCATTTATTTAGCTTTAAAATGACATATAGCATAACAAAATTAGTTGAATACAACATGAGCTGGTCATTTTTTACCAAAACATGTCAAAAATGGCCATTTTTAGGGCAGTCACCAAAGGGATAAACCACAACATTTGGTCACTGTCTTATTTCAGATTAGCACTGATTGTCTTGGTAGCAACTGAGCTGTGTTTACGGTGTTCAGCCCTGAACACACCCTCAAATTAGTTTGTGGGAATTTCTTAATTATCTTGTTGAGAGAGCAGTTTTAAAAATCATTTCATTGAAGATGATTCATTCATTCTGAAGGTGCTGTGTAAAGTGGCTGTGTCTTGTTACAGGTTCTCTCAGCCGGAGGTCCCTTTCCATTGGTGGTACTGCCAGTTGGAGGTGAATACTGGTTGGAAGGGAGTAACCACCTAAGCCGTGTCATTGGTGGCGACTTCAGGCCTGTTGTGCCTCACTTTGATTCTCGCTCCTGCAAGATAGAAACCAATGATGTCATTCAAAGTTATGGAAAAGATTTCATGGGAAAGGTAAAGTTTGTTTGAACTTCTGATCATGAGTATTTATATATGAGTAAGAAAATACACCACTTGTAATATTCATACGAAACTACATCCGGGACCGTAGTGGCGTATTACTGAGGATATCGATGACGTCATTTCCTGTCCTTTCCCGAATAAAACTGTTTTAGCTTTTACTTAATGTGTTCTTGTCTATATAATAAAAAGAAAATTACACCTTAGCTCGAAGATATTCTCATGGCAAGAACAATATCTCACTCGTTCCTTGCGCTCACTCGTGAGATATTGTCCTTGCCACTCGAACACACGTGAAGATATCGGTGACCAGACGCTGAATCAAACTTTAAAATTTCACGGGCTTTTGAATTGTAACTTTGTAAGTTACATTCATTATTTGAAACCAGAGTAGCATCAAAGTGTGTCTGATTGTCCACCAAGTTACAATATACACCTTTCTTTCAACCATATTGACGACGTCATGACCTAGGCTTCCCACTCAATTTTGCAGTAGCGAGCGAAACGTTTGTCGAAGTCTGTTGTGATGTATTTCATTTTCTGTCTGTATAATGAAAAGAAAATTACCTGTGGTTTTCAAAATATTTTTTTTTCTCGTGATGTAAACAATATGTTACTTAAACTAGCCGCGCGCGTTCTTAAAATACTGTTTAAACCGCAAGTAAATATAATTCATATCTTTGCACCGCCGTGTAATATCCTTCCATTTATACATACCATTTCATCAGTTTTGTATCACAAGGTATTGACGGGGAGCAACCAATCGTAGATTGTTAAGGCATGCAATACGTTTTGCTAAGTATTTTGTTTTTTATTTTCCTTCAGGAACACTTGAACTTCATCTGTGATGATGAGAAACTTGGTCCTATTGTGTTGTCCATAAAACAGGAGATAGAGAAGCTAGATGGCTCTGATACTCAGGGATGTATCAGGGTTATATTGAGGTACAGTAGAGTGCACGACACAGTCTCTATGGGCCGGTTATTGAAACGACTTTTAGACCGAGGTTAACAATTGAACCGTTGTCTAAATCGAATATGAGCTGGTCTATGTTAACCTCTCAATCTCGTTTTAGCACACCAGAATATAATGGTCAATATGATGAAAAATGGTAGGGTTGTGGGATGTGGCTTGAAATGACAACGTCAAAATGTAATAAGGGTATGTTGAAGCCACACATATGCGCACTGAGGCGACAGTGGTAGAAGGGATTAAACCCTGTTGCTACCCAAAAAAAAGATGAAAAAATCGAGCTCAAAGATAATGGTATAATGGTCAATAGCTGCACATTGAAAATGAATTTGCTTTATTAAATTTATCGCTATTTAGTCAGTTTCGGTTCCTTCCAATTTCTGTTAAACTGCGGAGTTACTTGGACTTTGTAATCAGCCCCCGGAATCTGCCCTAAAGAAAGCCAAGTTTCCAAACTATGCAAATGAATATATGAATGACCATATATTTGAACTGCGGATTAATATGTAATGACATTAATTGATCATCGCAGTTATGCACACAACTTAAGCAGCGGTGAAATTAAAGCCTGAAAAAAAAACTCAGGCCTGAACGGGATTCGAACCCATGACCTCTGCGATACCGGAGCAGTGCTCTACCAACTGAGCTATCAAGCCAAACTATGTTGATTTTTTTGGCTCAGTGTAAGTATCTGAGCAACCGTACACCTACCCCTCCCCTAACCCAACATTAACGCTAACGTTGTAACTTGTTGGGGTAGGGGAGAGGTAGGTGCACAGTTTCTCAGATACTTACATTGATCTGAGGTTAACCATTAATGAAATCAGTAACACTGTCCACCGTGCGGTTCCATAGCAATGTCATCCCAGAAATCTAGTGCTAAGTTACTGTTTTTTAAAGTTGTGAATGGAATTAAAAAAACATACAGGGAATTGGTTTACATCCCTAAGGTTTAACAGAAGCTGACGTTTGGAGCGTTAACCTTCCGTCAGAGCGAATGAATTAGAAATGTCGTCTTCACGATCGTCACTGGATTTACAGCGTTTGGGTTATGCCCAGTGTCCCTTCCCCATCAACTCACACAACTGACAAATTACTCTGCATTCAAGACTTCGTTAAAAGAATACCTCATAGAGAGAGCTATAAATTAAACTCGCCTGACCATGACATGGCTGATACATTATATAATAACTAAATATGAGGAGCCCAATTCTTACAAGCTATACAGCTTCTATTGGGCTTCCTCGCCACTTTATTTGCAACTAAAATTAATTTTAAGATTTACTTACTTTCATTATTGATCCTTTATTGTACTTGTCTCATTTCTGTATTATTGTAGCTGTAGTAATTTTTGTTCTTTATCTGCGCAATTTTGTACATTTTTTTGTATGTGGCAACTATTTAAATAAACAAATAAAATAGAAATATAATTGATTCATTTTCTTTGTTAGTTAGAGTTAGGTACATTGTTAAGAATGCTTTGCGTCCTTTGTCTTACGTCAGTTGTGTGAATGAATTATATTACACTGGAGATGAGCCCAGCGTTTAGTCATTTACTGTGTGAGTTGAATACAAAGACAATAATCTTAGTAAGACTTGTGAGATTTCTCCTGATTCTTAAATTATATATAAATATTAATGTATTTGTATTTAACAGCTGGTGTTAAATTTGACCCATTCTTATCTGCGTGATAACTGTGTGTCGAGAAGCATTCTAAGCAAGCACGTTTTTGTGGAAATGAACGCCAAGTTGACCATATTGTTGTTCCTTTTTGTATCACACAGAACTGTGGAAAAGACAATTGCCGATTCTCTGCCAATAGAAAATCTCTCTGAGAATCCTGGACCTCGTGAAATTGTCAAGGTACGACCTCTCCCTATTACACTGTAGAACATGTGAAAAGGATTTCCATTATGTGAATATATTTAGACAAAATTAGTATCACTACTTTGTTGGTAGGTTAAAAGAAAAATTACAGTGTCAAAGCAATTTTGTCTTATTCTTGGTTATTTTTATCCTATCTTATTGTTAATGCATCGGAGAAAGACAACGGAAATCAAGCACCATGCGATGTTTGGAAAGTCTGATGAAACACGGTTTATTTTGGTTCTTTTATTTTCTGGCTCCAAGTCGTCTCGTTCGTGAATGTATGTAACTGAAATTTACTGGTGATGGAATAAAGCAGAGCACACGGAGAAAATAACCCTTAGAAGAACGAGAGCCAAAGTCGGCTTATATGTGACAAGAGTCTAGGAACTAAACCCGGACCACGTTTATGTTAATGCTTTTACCATGCGCCAACCCTGTTCCTTTGCCTTCTGTCTTGCTTGAACAGGCTGTGGGAAGCTGTCCTATCGTCCAATTGTCCTCGTCTTGCATTTTGCCCCCAATTAACTGTACGTTGTGTTTCTCTCTATTTTTTCTCTAGTATCTACTTGGAGAGGAAGCTGACAGTGTTGATCAGTTTCAAGTCTTGGCACATCCAAGGGTATGTTCACGCTGTAGTATCTTGAATCAAGAACGTTCAAACAGTGAAGTTCCGGCGAACTATGCTGAAACATAACCTAAAAGGTTTACGTCCATTCCAATTGCATTTGATGTAAATATTTGTGTACAGATGCGTTGTGTCGTCAGACAGAATTTATTTGTCTAGACCAGGGAACTTCAACAAACTATACACTGAAAAGGGGTTCGTTTCTGAAGAAAATGGTGCTGCGCCGTTGGAAAATTGAAAAACAGACGCCTTTTTTTTTTCTGAGGAAAGGGCCAACGCTCAAAAAGCCAGCTTTTCATTTATCTTACGGTGGTCAGGTTACTATTTACCGCGTCAACTTGTTTAAAACCCATTTTTTTAGCTTTCTTAGAATCCAATTTTCATACACCCAGATTTGTGGCAAAGTTTCTTTTTCTTTGAAAGAGAGTTTTCATTTTGAATTTCCCGCCATTACCTTGTTCTCCACTATTATCTTTCTTTTGCCACTCCCGAGATGTGCTGCGCGGATTATTAGTTCCCAGTCCTCCCATGTTTCTGCGGTGACGTGGTTGCCTTCACATTTAATACAGTACAGAGCCAATTTTGATGATACCTTCCGTCCAATCGTAGGCATCAGAGATGATTGTCAAATATGATGAGCATAACCTGTCAAATTCCTTCAAGTTTGGAGTGATATATCAGAAGTTTGGACAGGTAACTTCCAGTGCTTAAGACATAGTCAGAAAGCTCAACTTTACACTCTTGTACTACCTGAACATACAAAAACGAGGTCAAATAGAATTATCTTTAAATGAGTCTAAACTTTGTTGGAGTTACCATCTTGAAAAACCACAGCCCACCTTCTTGAGTTAGTGGCTTTGAAACCAGCAAGGGTCTTTCAAAATACTGTAAATCGTCTATTAATCCACTACCCCCCTCTAACAAAAACCTTCTACTAAGGCAACCCTCTCTAGAGGAAGGAATTTATCCACCCACTGCCCTCCCGTATGGAAACTGTCATGCAATTGATATCACTCAGTCAGGTTGAACAAGTGAATGAAATTGTCACTGTAATTGGAAATCTGTACAGAGTGTCTGAGATTTGTGAATATTTGAGTTGTCTTAGAGTGACTTATATTGCTGTTGATATAAACCAGGTATGTGCACAAACAGTTATAAGGAAAAAATGTAATTGTAATGTTGAAATTAAATCCTAAGGTTTTGAATAAAGCTCTTATTACACACATCACACATCCCCCCCTCCCGCAACAAGCTCTTCGAGGTTCCTTGAACCAATAAGCCACCTGGGGACGGTTGTTCGAAGCAGGGTTATGGTAACCCAGGGTTACGGCGAAATTTGAATGCAGATATGAGAGCTTAAAAAGCACATTCAGTATAATTCTTTTTGAATGCAATTTGATGATTGTATGCTCTGAAAAAATATATAAGGTTGTCAGAGAAAATGTTTTTAACAAGAGGAAAAGAAACCTTGGTTAAAATTTAACCCTGGTTTATCGCTAATCGGCCTCTGCTTAGTAGAGGATTTCAATAAAGATGACCAATCTGTTGACCTATTTTGTATAATACTGTGGTTCAATTTTTTTCTTTGGTTTAAATTTTATTTTCCTTTGTTTTTGGTAATTTTAAAATTGAACCACAACATATATCACATACTGTTATAATATACTTGTAACTTTTGTATTTCTATTATTGTTTCTTTTACTGAATGTGAGTGGAAGCATGCTTACCGATTTTTATGTTTCGTTAAATAAAATTATTTTTAAAAAATTACGTAAAGCAAATAGTGCAAAATTCATTTTTTTTGTGTGTGCCAAATTGCACAACTGGAAATGTTTTATTCTTGATCTCTTTACTTTTGTTGATCTACAGACGACAGAGGAAGAGTACTTTTGTAACCAACATCACAGTTCAGCCATGAATGAGTTCCTGGAGCTCTTGGGAGACCAAATTTCACTGAGAAACTTTAAAGGGTAAGTTGTCGCTCTCCCATCCTCGAGAGCAGTGAGCCTCTGGTGACGCCGTTTCGACCAGCGTGTGCCAGATTCTTAAACTTGATTTTTTTAACAATTCGCCCTCATGGCACGTGGTTGAAAACTAGCGATACAAAGGAAGTGAAATAAGAACAAGCGAAAAAAACTTACGACAAACAAACGAGAAAACTTTCGCTGTTCCGCTACAGGCATGCAAGTGTTCACAATCGAATTGAGATCGCGGTAGAACACAACGGGAGCTATACTGGACGTAGTCTTTCGAATTGTACGGTTGCGAAAGTGATCACATAAGAGAAGAAGACTATTATGGCGTCTAGAATTACAATCAGTAATAAACGAAAAGGGAAACACGGCGTGACACGAATCACGAGCGTCCCATAGGTTGCTTACGAGACTGTATGTATGTTATTTATTGTACAGGGTAAAAATCGTCTCTATCCGCTGTGAGAATCTTTATTATATAAAATTTGATAGCATACCGCGTGGTATATACATAGAGGATATTACACGGTGGCGAGAAGACATGAATTTTATTTTCTAGTGGCAAGAACAATATCTCACGAGTGAGCGCATCTTCGAGCTATCATGTAATTTTCTTTTTATTATAGGGACAATAAAAACACTTGATGGAGAATGATAAGCTGATTTAATACAAATTCTGTGTATTCTTACAAATACTGCTGGCTTTATACAAACTTACAACTGATACCTTTTATTTTTCTTTGCTCGTTGCAACTTTCGAGAAATTCTTTGAAAATCTTCAGATTATACCAGGTTTTCTTTTTGGTGTTGTCGTTCTCTTGTTCTTCGGAAAACGCTTTTACATCTTCGTCAGTTACTGCAACGAATCTTGCTGCGGCGGTTATTGTGAACAACAAAGAACCCACGCTCATTCAGGAAAGTTTGAAAAGGCGGGAATCGTGACGTCATTGCTTGATGTAGTGGTCGTATCCATTTTACGAGTGGTTATGTTCCCCGTAAAACACTCCCGTCCATGTAATAAATATGTTATTTACCTGGCCGAAGGTCCATATGGGAAAAAACTGTGCCTGAGGTCTTGAGTACGGCCCAAGGGCACATTTGTTTTCCTATACGGACCGACTTAGCCCGGTACATGTCAAGGAATGGGTTGTTGTTCGTCGTGGAACTTGTGATGATAATGTAAATTCTTTTTTTGTCACCCGACATAGTCACTGGATGTTGATCGCGACGCTTCGACTGCTTACTGCTAGTCTTCTGGCGATAGGGTCGACTGATTAGCAGAAACGTCGCGATCAACATCCAGTTGGTCATAGATGCTTGTCATACATCTTGAAGCGTTTTGCGGGGGCTTAAACCGTATGACTCGTCAATTTCAAGCTAATGATAAGCCAAGTATTGGTCTAGTTAATGGTGTGTGGTTTCAACTTTCAGGTTTCACGGTGGGTTAGATGTCAAACATGGTCAAACCGGAGAGAAGTCAATTCACACAACTTTAGAATCCAAGTAAGGGTTATATCTTGTCTTAATGGTAAAGCACAATTGAGACATAGACAGACAGACAGAGTTAACAGAGTCGTAATTACTGAATTTTTACTTTGGCTTTCAATTCACTAGTTAACGAGATTAATTTCGTGTTTGCTTTGATTTTGCGCCGCCACTGAGTGAGCTAACGACTGATCTCACGCTATTTTCTCAACCAATCAAGAGTAAAACCGAACCAACTCGTGACAAGGCATCACGCGTTTTCCCGCGCTTAGTGCATGAAACGTTTATCTGTACTGATTTCTTATTGGTTCAATAGACTGTGTTGCATTTGTTGTGATTGGCCACAGTAACTGCCTTGGTTTTGATTTAATGACATTCAACCAGAAAACGTCTTCTAGAATCACAGAGCAGCTGCCAAACACTGTTTGAAGGAGTTAGAACGAACCAAAAAGGAACACGAGTGGGTAAGATTAGATCATGTGGACAACAGACAGACGAACTTGACGGGAATGGAATAAATTTGGAATACATTTTGACTGTGTTTACATGATAACCAGTTATAACATCATTTAATATATGGCTACAATAGCACACGCGCTCAGATTGGCTGCTGAGCGGGCAAGATTTTCTTGTAATGACCGGGCATTATAGAATTTTTTCCAAAAAATAAAATTTTAATATAAACAAAAGCTGTCTCATTTTTAAAGAAACTGTTTTTTCCGTTAGTTCTTGTTTCGATCGCATGGTCAGGTGTGTTTCGAAAACAGCTGTCCATGGCTGCTGGCTTTTGAGTTCTGCTTTTCGTATCTTTTTTTTTGGTAGCAACAGGGTCTCATCCCCTCTACCACTGTCGCCTCAGTGCGCATATGTGTGTCTTTAACATGACCTCGAATGACCTCTTGCGCGCGCAAGCGGACATTGAAAAACCCTTTTTTTTTGTTCGTTCGATCATTACAAGGAAATCTCAGACCTCGGTCCGAGATTTCCCTGTAATGACCTCACTCTCTGTTAATAAGTAGTATATTTGCGTTATTTACCAAGTGTGAGGTCAAGGTGGCTTCATATGCCGCCATCTTAACCGAACAAGCTCAGTCATTAAAGGATTTAATTTTTGACCGTTTAATTTTGTTTTGTGGGACAATGCGGGAAATCCTAAGCGGGCAAACCATACCCATCTGGTCCGCTCGGGTAGCCAATCAGAACTCAGGATTCGCCTCATCTTGTCCTCTCGCGGAACCGGTCATACAATAAAAGATAGCATTTTTTGTCTGCTCGACTGTGATTAACTGCACAGATCTTAAATGCTTCCCGCTCTCCCGCGTACCCATTTGGCCTTGCGTTGCTAGATCAGTCTATTGACAGTTTTTTCCATTTTCTTTTTTCTGTTGACAGGGAGATCATGTTTCACGTGTCTACTTTATTGCCGTATAGTAACGGGGACAGCCAACAGGTGTATTATCGTTCCAGTTTGAATTTTCCCTCATTTCTTAGGGTGATTTCTTATCCATCAGTGGATTGATAATAATATGCCTTACTTGCATTGTACAGGTCCAAAGAAAAAGGCACATTGGCAATGACATAGTGGCAATAGTCTTTCAGGTCAGTCAGTGCATGGCAATGGTACTGATGGGCAACCCTGCAGCTGTCGTAAGATCTCATGCAGCAGAAGGGATGAACAATAGCACAAACAAAACAAACAATGTTATATAAACTTTTTCATGTGTCTCACGACGAAGTTAGATCGACGTGGATCGCGACGTTTCAAACTCTTACTGCTGGTCTTCTTCAGGCGGTAGGGTCGACTTGTTATGGTGCTCTGGTATGTAGGTTACGGGGTACGCTCTGATAATGTGCACTTCGAGACTGCTATTGTAGCGGTCGAAACGTCGCGATCCACACGCAAGTGCCTACGTCGTGAGACGAATGAATGAGTTAATAAAACAACTCAGTCTTCCAAGATGACTAATAACATATTCCATAACAAATAAACACTGTCCCAAGGCCTGAAAACAATGAGCTGCTTCTCTGGGACTCAGCCAAGAAAGAGGCTTACGAGAGCTGCAATTCTGTCGGCATGAATTTCTGTTGTTTGCCAATCATTTAATATTAACTTAGCTTTGGGTTGTACGGGAAAACATTGACCTGAAGTTTCTGCCAAAACGATTGAGGGATTATTAGAATACACCATCTCGGCAAGCTTGACATTTTGAGTAATCTGATTGGCTCACTGTTTCGGCATATTCAACACTGTTCATCTCCCACAAAGTGAGTAGTGCTATGGGTTCTGGGAAAGCCTTGTGCAAGTGAGTTCTTCTTTATGTGTAACGACTCATTTTAAAAGATACAATTTCACCGCCACTTTGATGTGATTGAAGTTGCTTCATTGGGTTATACTAAAACAGTCTTTCTCCTCAATCTCGATGAATGGGTCGCAGCCTCTTTTCAGTTCGATTTCAGAGAACAATTATGATTAAAAATGAAATATTTTTTATAATAATTTTAGTACTTCAAAGTATTTCAACTATGACCCCTAGCAAGTGAGGTTAGTAACCACTGCTCTTTGAAAGTGGCTGTAGTTTGGTGCAGTTCTCGCCTGTTTTACTCATACTTGGAACTGTTTGAAAAAAGTTTGGGCAATTATCGTAATTTTCCAAGCGGGTATTATCAGTTCTTCACCGGGCGTTAACTTCTCGCCACCGGTCATAGCCACAATTGAAGTAACTTCGTGTCTTGCTTTCGCAGGACGAAAACACGCCGTTTTCTCCTGTTTCCATCCGGTCACATTTTCTTCACGTCTTCATTGTGGTGCAAGTTGAAGAGCCGAACACAAGTAACACCAGATACAAGGTAAAAATACATACAACAACAAAACGCAATATAACCCATTCATTATGACATTCAAATCCTAGCAGTGTGCAGGATGTTTGTGACTTGAATTTAGTTTAATGGCCTTGTTCTCGTTGCAGGCTCAATTGCATTTGCCTATACTTGCGTAAATACCGCGAAAATCACATCTTCGATTACGTTCCCTTTCGTAGTGCGAATAAGTTACGTTATTAACCCGTGTACTCAAATTGTTGAAAAAAAGAAGCGGTGCACATCATGCTGGTCCACAGTAGAAATGTTAATACACTAAGACAACAAAGGAAACGATTCATTTTTGGTCGCAAGTCATTTTCAAGCAGTGTCTACGTACAAGATTCCGTCATTCTACTGGCTTACAACTATAACTTTTTGCTTGCTCTCAGCGATGAACAAAGAAAAAAAGTACTAACACTTTTAGATTCAAACCATTTACTACTTTGCTTTTGATTCGTTCTTTTGTGCAGGTTTCTGTCACCGCACGCGAGGACGTTCCACATTTTGGGCCCAGGCTTCCGAACCCTGCCGTCTTTAAAAAGGTTTGTTTGACCCCACTGTCAGGTTCTCTTAGTTTATGGTGCAGCTGAAGAATTTTGTTTAAGAGAACCAAACGGTGTCGTAAGCTGAGCGTGATTTACCGACCACCCAGGGGTCCGTTTCTCGAAAGGCCCGTTAACTTAGCGTGCCCGGTAAGCTATTTTATGATAACAATATTTACAACGGAAATTACAACTTGGTTGCTTTTTAAGTTTAAGTCGACTAATTCTAAGTTAACTCGCATGTTGGGCTGGTTAGTACGTCATGAACTACAAAAGCATTCGATAAACTCTCACTTAAAAGTATAGCTTCGGGCCCGTTAAGTGAACGGGACCTTCGAGAAACGGGTCCCAGGACTTGTAATAGTGGTCGGTCAAAGGACACTGTCCAATCCGAAATGGTCTTTCTCTGGTCAAGTTTTTGGACATTTGCGTTTGCGAAAGGGTGAAAAATAAGCAAAAGTAAGACAAATTTTGACCAATTTCAACAGCAACAACCTCACTAAATTTGATTACGACAATATTTCCGGTGTTTGCAAGTTTCTGCATTGTCATCATCACTCATAGCCCACATGCGGCAAATTTTTGTCAGGGCAACATACCCAACGACTTGACCGGCGCGAGCTGGGATACTTGTTCACGCCCTGCCTTCAGGTTGTGATACCAAAGACTACTCTTCCTTGTCTTACTATACAGCCTACATCTCATAGTATATCCTTTATCTTTTTTTTGCTCATAGGGTCCAGAATTCCGCAAGTTTTTACTAACAAAGTTAATCAATGCGGAGTTGGCCGCCTATAACAGCACTGAGTTCTCTAAGCTAGCAGTGAGTTTCAATCTTTGTCGGTAGGACCATACTGTTTTGTAGAAGTAAGAGTGTTACAGTATCATACTGTATTCCAAGGGCTGCGTGCATCGTCTTACCTCACAACTTAAAACTGTAGAGCTTTTCAGTTAAAACAAGCTGACTTGTACTCCTAGGAATGGGCATTGGCTGAATTGATTTTACAGTGTAGTGTAGTGGCAAAAATACTGTTTAATCTAAGGTTAGAATCGCGCTTTAGGTCACTTTCAAAAGAAATCTTAAGTGGAACCATACTGTGCCTTAAAAAAATAATTGAACTGTCAAGCTACGCAAAGCTTCTTACGGGGAAGTTATGTGCTCTAGCTCTCGACTGAACGGTCACATTTCTAGGGTACTGAAAATTGCTATGTTCTCGGCAGGATCGTACTCGCTCTACTCTGTTGCGAAATTTGGTGAATGACCTTCTTGAAAAAAACGCACTAATATTTGAGGTGGGAGGAGTTGAGGTAGGTTGCAAGAAAGATTACCTGACCATTTTTAACCCTAACTTATTGTAACGGCATCGATCCAAGGCACACAACAGACGTTTCAACTCCATTTTATTCTTAGATAACTAGGTAAAACCTGGGTGACAAAATTACAAAATGTGTTTCAGTGTAATGCTACGAAGCGAACAACCTTGAAAATGCAAATAGCAAGAGAAATTAAACTTTACAGTGTTCATACATACGTTGTTGTTCGTTCTCTGCAGTTCTGAACATCGACACTGTCCCGTGTAGACTACGATAAACTTAAACGAAAATTTCGGACGAAAGTACAGACGCCACAACACATCGACGACACTTTACAAAAGCACATGGCCCTTCAATCCGCACAAGGAATGATGGGTGTAAGTAGCGAAAACCGCTGGCTCAAAACAATACTGAAGGCTCTATAATCCTGAATCGCAGCGAATAAATTACTGTCCAGAAAAGCAACAAGATTAACATAAAAGTTCCCGGCACACTTATTTTTTGAAACAATAAGACGACAATGTGTTCACATTGCAACGCCATTCAAAACCGGTATGAATAGACCTACACAGCTAAACCGCTTCACCCCTGGAGAAGACACAAGGCGTGAGAGTCAAAATATCGTGTCGGTGAACTGCAACTTTTCAACTTACCTTCATTTGCTTAATTAACCAGCGTAGCATCAAACTACCTGTTGTTCGACTACTAGTCACTCGCGTGCAAGGCGTTAGTGACTTAGTAGTTGATTGTTTTGTTTGATCTTCTAGATATAAGTGGTTCTGAAAAGAGCCGTTGTTGTTGACACTGGCTGACGTTTCTACAAGCTGAGCGGAAGTCAACCACAACAGTTCTTCTCAGAACTACTTACATCTGGACGATCGAACTCAACATAAAACTACTGAGACATCTGGGTTCAAACAAACAGGAAACTAAGCAACTAGCATAGAGTCTTTGTTTTTAGACCATTTTTTTTTTCAAAATTCACTTCTTAGCTGTTTTGTTTGTGAACGTAGGCGTTTACAAGCAAACTATTTAACAATTAGACCCGTAGCCCATGAGGCTCAGCCGGATGGGCTATTGACCCGTGACCCTTGAGGGCGAAGGGGCTAATTGTTTTAGTATCACCCAGCTAGTCAGACAGAAAAGGCAATAAAGTTAGCAATTGCCAGTTGAAGAAATATTTATTTGGGAATAAAACGAAAGAAAGCGTCACGAATTTCGCTACTCGAGGACTATTAGTGAGGACTATTACTAATAGTCCTAAAGTAGCGTAGCCAATTAGATTGCGGCGTTTGCGTTATTCCACCAGTTGGGTGATACTAATACTGAATAAATATTGTCTACGTTAATCAGCCAGGTTGGAGTATTCATGACTTAAGCGAGTTGCTTTCTTCTAACTCTGCCAAAACGCAAAATAACGAAACCGTAAAACCGCGCCGAATTTCATTTTAGTATTTTCCGATTCCTTGTTAAGATGCTCCATCTACGGGTATATTACGAACTCACAACATGACCTGCTCCCAGTTGGCTAGATAGCTCAGTTGGTAGAGCACTGCACCGGTATCGCAGAGGTCATGGGTTTGAATCCCGTTCAGGCCTGAATTTCTTTCAGGCTTTAATTTCACAGCTGCTTAAGTTGTGTACATAACTGCGATGATCAATCAATGTCATTGCATATTACTCCACAGTTCAAATGTATCGTCTTTCATATATTCACTTGCATTGTTCCACCACTGATATTAAGGCTTCCATGAGTTTTCTGTAACTCAGTGGAAACGCAACTGAACTAGAAACTGGAGTGTCGTAGGTTCGACTTCTGTTGAACAAGTCGGATTTCCTCTTTCCGAGTTTACGTGCTGAAAAATACATCCTCAGTTCACTTATTCACCAGGCTTAACCTATTATATTACTTTCTTGTTCTATATTCGTCAGTATGGTTCTACATTTTGCGTGTTGTTTGCATTCATTCAAACGTATTGCCTATTGTGGTACTCGCTAGTTAAAGTGGATTTTCATAGACCTTTTTGCTGCTGCAGGCTCCCCAGAAGGGAAAGATCTTCACCTCAATAAAGAAAGCGTGGCGTGGCAGAAGTCCTGTGAGCCGTGCATTTTCCATGAGGGAACCCCGTTCGACCTCAGATGACGTCGATTCTGATGACAGCCTTTCAAAAGCGTGGGCAAGAAAGGTGAGCTTGTGTCGTCCTTGTTGATTTTGCTCATATCATTCAATCATCACCTTCTCCTCGTCTATAGTCAGTGGTACATTGGTGGTCTAACATCATCTTTCCCTTTACTGGCCACTCCTTCCTTAGTAGTTCCGTTCCTTCGTTTATTCCCTCGTCACTTTATTCTTTTTTGTTATCTTCGTTTTTTCGTTTGCTTTTCGCTTTTTGCTCTGAATTTCCTTGTACCCTATCAAGTGTCTCTCGTTTCTTCCTTCTCTATATGTCTATCATTTGATGCTGTTTTTACAATCTTGAGAATGAAATGGTTAAAAACTAAATTTACCGACATCACGTTAAGTTAAACTATGTTCACGCCCCGCTCACAATACCCTGCAACATCAGCATTGCTTTCACTTTTCCATGGTGGGTTTTTCGTCGAGCTCGTACTGCTTAAGTGACGTTGCCCAAGGTAAAGAAGAGCGGCAGTAACTGTTTCACACGGCACATTTTGCACGCCACAGTGACTGCACATTTTCATGTTGCACACAGAACATTTTGCACGAAGCAGTTGTAACGCATTTTGCGCGCGCCCTTCTTACACAAGGTGTTAATATTTGAGGTCTTGTTTTCACTTCAGTCAAAGGAACGAAGAAAATCTGCTAATAACATGCTGTCAGCAAAGAAGACCCCCCAACCGCAAAAACGGTGAGTGTACGATAAATATTGCTCTTGGTATTCTGTTCTAGACCTTTTGCAAGTTCAGTAATTCGATTAAAACAAAAAGCAAACGAGGCGGTCCCTAAAAGAAATTCCGTTGAGAAATGGATACTTAATTTGAAAGCTGTGCCTTTAAGTCAACTCCATCGTAGGTGGGGGGTGGGGGGGGGGGGGCAAGGATGCAAGGGCACCCTATTCCAACGAGGTGTCAGTACTTCGACTTAGTTAATACCACGTGAATCAGAGATAAGTGGCCTTTGTTTTTAGATTTGTTCTTATTGTGTAAACAATACCTCAAGGTTTTTGTCCTGAACTCTTCGAGTCGTCACCATCGGTTCTCTCAACCCCCTCCACCCTACCCCCAAAGAACTTGATTGCGGCGGCGTGCAACGATTTCCGCCCAAAAAAGGGGGAACTGTAACGTAAGTATTTTCCATTATTGACGTCTTTTCCTTTTCTTTCTTAAGAGAGTCAAGTCGGAGCAAGAGCATGGAGTCACTTATCAACCAAGAACAACAAAAGAAAGGCGCCGTATTTTACATAGCAGGCAATTCTGATTCGATCTCTTCTGAACCGTCGAACCGTCATAGTGCAGAATCTCGCTTCTCGCGAAACTATAGCATGCGCTCTCGAAACGCAGAACGGAGAAGCGAAAAGCGCTACTCCTTCCATTCTGCCGCGAGCTCGCCAGGTCCCCCTCTTGTCATGCCAGGCTGTGTACCCCACTCGCAGTCTGTACCTTCGTTGGACTTCGACGATCGTTCGTCAGGAAGCTATTCGCATGGATCAAGCTTCCGTGAAAAGTCTGCCCAGTCCAGAGTGTCTTACGAAGGGATTATGCCCAAAGAATATCAAGTGCGATATGTTGGGGGTTATCAATCGGGACCCGAAGATCATCCCAGAGATAACGAGTTAAGCCCAATAAAAGTAGTGGCCTATGATCATTCGCCGACTCGTCCTCGAAGAAGTTCCGAGACTCAAGACGGTCATGAATCTGGGCGTAGTGAAAGTGGTTCTGAACACGACCGAGCGGCGTTCACTTCTCTCGCCAGAGAAGAAAGGGAGCAAGCTCCCCTCAGCTTTAGTAGTACCCCTACCAGTTCTCCTTATCTTCGGCGACGGACGTTTGACCAACTGGATGTCTGGAACCAGCCACAGTCTACAGGATCGAGTCCAGTCCCCGCTCCAAGGAAAAAAAAGACCGCAGTTGTTTCGCCGCTCTTGGATATGTCAGACTCCAGACCTCGCTCGGTTCCACCTGGCCTGATGATGTTTGATCCGACTGATCCTGAGTCAGAACGAATTGAGCAGGTTAGCAGGGTGGTGTGAGGTCTAAAGTAACACCATTTTTCTCTGTTCCCAAAGTCGTTATTATGGGGATGCTGTACTGTAATAGTATGCTGTAATAGTATTACCCGCCAGTAAACCTAACAGAACAGCGTATTCCTGGTCAAATTATGACAGGGGAAATTATGTTTTGAGAAACGTGGTGTTTCAAGGCACTACACTTTCATAAACCAGCTGCTGTAACTAAAACAAAAAAAGGCATTACTTAGGGGTCTTGAGACCTTAACTCGCGTATTCATTATGTAACAGTCTTGAGATAGTAGTCTTACCAGCCTGTAAGCTTTTGTGTTTTACCGTTAGCTTTGGCGTGCCACATTTGGGGAGGGTGATTGGAAGAGGGGGTAGGTGAAGACAACTGAGTAGGTTTACTTTCCTTTTTTCCATCTCCTCGCTTTTCCTCTGACCATAGTGAGCAGCTTGCAGGCTATAGACTTACAGTTCTGTAAGACAAACTGTGCATTTGTTTCATGGCAGCCGTAACAACGCAGTTCAGGTGTTGTTGTGTTGGTTGTTTGTTATTTTATTTTATTTTTGGAGGAGGGGGGTTGCGTATGTGTGTGTTTGTGTATGTGTGTGTTTGTGTGTGTGTGTGTGTGTGTGGCTTCACGTCTATTTTTCGTCCGGCCTCCTCAAGTTTTGAGGCATGTGTGGAAAGCACTGGTACAGTCTTAAGCCCTTACCTCTCAAAACTAGGTATTATATACCTTCGCGCCTGTGTCCACTCACATTGTCCCATATTTATCAACACCAACCGCCCCTCGCATCCCCTCCAGCACCCGCAATCTGAGAGCCCTGTTATGATACGAATATGAGTTAATGCTGAGAAATTGGTAGAATAGAATATCTTAAGTAACGGCAGATCTTGAAATGGTGTGTGTAATCCTTAAGCTGTGTGTTTCTTCCAGGTGTTCGAAGACAGCCCTCCGTCCTTAGCCAAGTTGGACACGGATAGTATACATTCTGATGAAAGTGGCAAGTGCCTTTATTTATACGTAGCTGCTGCTATTATATTATTGCGAGTTAACCTGCTACCAGACTGTGCCTTTTATGGCGAGCATGCGGTCGTCAATTGGGTGTTGTCCGCATGTGTCTAAAATGGCGACCGTATCTAGACAATGGAAAAAAAACCTTTCTTGAGCTGGCTAGCAAGACAACGGAAGGCTCGCTGCGGGAAAGTTAAAAACTCTCTTTTAATAAACTAGCGTGAGGTCCGTACTAGGGAAACATGTCTTGTGGCAAGTTTATGAACCAAGACGAAAGGCAAGACAGATTCTCGCACTTGCAAACACTCTTTGTGCACCTATTTTCACGTTTTATCAGGTGTATAACAATTTCGGTTTTGCGTTATTTACAGAATCTCTCTTTAGGCAAATGGAAATGCTGAAGAATGAAATAACCAAACTGAAATGTGAAAAGTTGGATCTGGCTAGGCAGAATTTGGTGAGTACACTCTAAATCCGTTTTTGAGTCATTTATTGAGACTTGGATGATTATATTTCGGATTGTTAAAATGGAGGCAAAAAGGGAAATTTTTGTGCTTAGAGGCAGCCTTTGGTGGTTATCTAAGATGGTTGTGAAGGCCAGTGTTGGAACTTTTAATGGATAAAAAGAGGCAGTTTTTGCCAGATGTTTTCGATGGCTAAAATAGGTAAGTTTGGGTGGTCTGTTTTCATGGTTTCATTCTTTTTGATGGTTTTTTTTCTTTCAGAAGAGGCAGTTGGTTGTTGTGGATAGGTCTAATGTGGCAATTTTTTGTGGTTTATTTGTGACGGTTGAAGAATGGCAGTTTTCTATGGTAATTTTGGTGGTTAGACAGAGGCAGAATTTTGTATCGTTAAAACAGGTAGTTCTTGGGTGCTTATTTTTGATAGCGAAAACGAGCATTTTTTGTGGATGGATGAAAATTTTAATTTTGGATGGTTAAAAGAAGACTTCTATATACCTCTTACTAACCGAGGTCGAGATCCGTACTGTAAGTTACGGACCGAGTTTTTTTCGCTCGAATTTATAAATCCGAGCGGAAGAAAACGATTCTCAAATAAGTGTATTCGTTTGTCTCGGAAATTGTAATGGTTATGATTAACTGGTACCAGGACTGAGAGCTAACCAATTTTTTTGGTCTGTAATAATACGAGTGATTAATTAAACGCACTCCCGCTTCTTGGTCATCCAGTTTGTAATCAATCCTATTATCACAGACCGAATTGGGCTCCACTCAGTCTTATTTCCATTATAAATAGCTAATTGATAAAATAATTAACTTGTAATTAACGTGATACAAGATAATAATAGTTGATAAAAATTAATAATTAATTAGACACTTGATCTCTTCCTCAGCTTTTGCAGCGTGAAACACGCGCCACTAAAGACAGAGCCATGCAGCAGACGGCGGATCTATATGAGGCTCGATGTGAAATAGCTCGGCTAAGGTCCCTCATTCCTAGTGAAAACGTACCTCCAGGCGTGGCGCCCAACATAGAGCACGTGTCACCTCGTGACACGACCACGCCCTCTTCTAGGGAAAGTTATCACCGTAGAGATGTGAAAGGAAGCCACAGAGACGATACAGGCGAATCTTCACCAAGATCGCCTTGGAGACATACGCGTCTGTAAGATAGGACATAAAACGTTCTTTATAATTATGATACGGAATGTGAGATCTTTGTACAGTAGTATCATTATTGGCTACTTCACGCAATTTTCGCTTACCGTGAAAATTATAGATGTCATGAAACAATAGAGGAATTTATATACCTATATTTAGCACGGTGAATCAGAGGTCTGTTTTTTGTTTTGCTTGTCTTTTTTTACTTGAAAAAGGATATATTTTCCAAATAATTTTGTAAATCTATTAACTTAGTGGAAATATAAAAATCAGAAGTTATTGTTCAAAGTAAAATACCTTGCTCTCCAGAGAGGATAATACAGACGAGAAGCGCCATAGGGCACAGTCTTTGTTGAATTCCATGATTACTGAGATCTAAGTTGTAATCCTCCTTATTGAATATCATACATTATAACATAACTTTGGGAAAGCGCGCGCTATGATTGTTGAATGCGCGCGAACCATGGATTGCATGCCAACGTCTGACTATGAAGTTGTGAAGTCTTATGTTATAAAAGAAATGGTACACGCAGCAGCCATGCAACGATCGCTTCTTTCGTGCTTATCAACCTCCCGCGTGCGTCCATAACTCGACGGTTGCACGCAGCACGTTTACCATTTCTTCATTTCTTTATATGTTAATATGGAGAGTTTTAGGTTCGATCAGTGTAGTTTCGCATGATATCTTTCCTAGCATTCACTAATATTGTAAAGGTAGGTTGCGTATGAATCAGGTCTTGGAGTGGAGAGGGATTTTTGGTTCCTCGTTTTGAATTATTCAAGAACAACGTCAAACGTTTAAGCGGTCGCAAATGGTAAGCCTTTCACTCTAGAATGAAGCTCTGAGGTCGTTCTCTGCGGCTAGAAGATATACTCCTTTCCTTGTTAAGAGCAAGTTTGGATTCATTCAATGTGATTCTGCATGCCTTTCAACCCTTTTACTCTGAAATCTAAATCTTTAGGTCGTGTGTGTGATTCCAGCTTTTGACTCCTTTTATCCCTTGATTCAAACCACTGAAACCTTTTGATGTACAGAGTCAAACCTAAACTTTATATTCATAAGAATTAGGTGGCTGAGCAAAGATACGAAATTTGTCTTCTTGTGTTGCAAAATATTTCCAAGCCACCATGTAATTTCTCGTTATTTACTAAGTGGTATAACGAGTGGTAGCAAATCAATGAAAATGGTCCCCCGCTTGTTAATCACCCATTATGTGATATCATTTTTACAGATTTGTTACAACTCGGGATACCAATATATTTTATATAACAACATGTAGGTCTACCTTCAAATCTTTTCACTGGCAAACTCAAACCTTAAGTCATACAATATGGTTCTTACTTTCAGCCCTCTTTCTCCCACAAAAACCCTGGGCACCTTCTATTTGACCACAATGGAGTGGGAGATTCAGAATTTTTTTCCAGAGGCTGTCCTTTACCCTGAAATCTCCAACGATTCTGTCGAAATTCGGTTCCAACTTATATGATAGCCGAAAATTTCCTTCAATCGATAGCGCCCACCCCTCCCTGACTAAGCAGAGCTATGTTTTTAACTTAGGAAAGCTCGAGGACTGGATAAATATTTGCATTTCGTGTAGGATTGTGGATTCTGTCCTCATCATTATCCTCTCATGGTTAGATAATTTATAATTAGACTATACGAGTTTGAGGTGACTATTTAAACTTGTAGAAAACGAGGATAAGTACTCTAACTGCTTAAGAGAAATACAAAGCGTCGATGCTATACCGCTGTAACTTATGAAGCACGTTGTCTTTACCCAGTCGCGAGCGTTTTCGCTGTTCGCTATCTGACACAGAAGAGAGAATGAATACGTAAGCCAGTCAAATTGCAGAAGTCGTGATCGAATACAAGTCGGTTTCTACGAATTGTTTATATTGGTTACATTGGATGAGCGAAAATTATTTATTGTGGAATATGCTGCCGCGATGTAGATAATTACCAAGCTAGATTACATTGTTTGTAAAGTTCATGCGTTGGTGACGTACTCTGCTTCCATTTTGCTCTCACAAATGTAAAGAAAATAGTACTGCAGTGTATGAGTGCCCCTTCTTACTTTTACTCAATTTCCTAGCGCTTGCACAGAAAAAAAATCTCTTAACTATCAAAAACCAAGGAACAAAAAAAACATAGTTTCGCTATGGGTTTTGTATAAACTTCTCAAAATAATGCATAAGCGAAAAACAAAGGAAATCAGGCACCGTGACGTGTTTGGATATCAGTCAAAACACGGTTCGTTTTTGCGTCGTTTATTTATCCTAAATAATTTCGTTCGAGAAGCTATATCAAACACTCGAGACACGTAACCCCATTCAATGTTAAACACCTCGAATTTCGCTAGAAATACTCCGCTGTGAAGAAACACTGTATCTCGTGTTTGAGATATTGCTGGAAAAGGTTTAGACTAGATTGTATACGGGAATGATAAAGTAATTAAACCTCATCAAACTAGCTTGACAAACGAGATGTTGGAATGAATTTTAAGTCGTAGAAAACTGATTTATTGTGGTTATTCCTTGGCTCTCAATGGAGTTGTTAAATTTAGATTTAGAAAGACATTTATCGAAGCATAATGTAAAGCAAATGATATATATATTCACATTCATTAAGTAAATAATACTGCTAGAAAGTACTGCGGAATTTGAAGTTTTAAAATGATAGCCCTCAAATGTTACAAGTTTGGACCGATGGACAGAATTTGTTTTTCTCTTGCGGAGTTCTGAATACCCACCCCCACTGCCCTCCTCACTCAAGTGAGCGCAGTTCTGTCCAGGATCGATCTTGTTGGCAAAAATTTGCGATATTTGCGGACATTTCGGGGCCCTTGATTCTTGTTAGATTTGTTATTCTTGCGATTTTTGCGATATTTGTTAGTGATTTTCTGACATAATTTTTTCTCAATTATTTCTTTTGCGACAATTACGAAAAACATTTGCTAACAAATTTTTGCTAACAAGATCGATCCTGGACATATCTTGAGCGACTGAAAGTAGTGGCCGACGTGCTTTTTTTTTCCCTGATCTCCCGAAAGAAAAGCGTTAACCCTCCCTTTTTGATGCGTCACAGGGCCTGTGATGCTTATGCGCCCTTGGAATATCTCACTGCGCGCACTGTGCAAAATGGCTTTGTAGCCACAGAATTAGGTCAGGGGTCAATGCAATAAAAATAACTAGAAGTGTAGAGTTCGAAAACAATCGGTAAAAATTACCCTTGTAAAAGTTTGAGTGAATTGATGCCAGCTTTATAAAACATATGCCACTATATATTTGTGTTATATATAATTTTTTATACGTCTTTTGGATGCTCTATATTTTTTGTTGATTAAAACTAAGGTTTTAACGATACATGCGGGCAATTTGTATGCACCATAGATCTCGGGCTAAATACTCTATTATATTGCTTATGACTAAACGTTAGACCAAGTGTAATTTATGTGATCATCAATACTTAACTTAATCCCATTTCTCTTGGATTTTACCCCATTTTTCAGTCAATTTTACTCGGATTACTCCCAATTCCCCACTAACCCGCACTGAATTTGGTTTCCTTGGTCAGAATTTACCCCAATAATTAGAATTCTGGTTCTTGCAAATCACCACGGATGTGCATTGAATAAGATCATTATCTCTTCTTGCGTGTAATCGGATTTAAAAGTTGTGTAGATACCTGCAATGATGACATGTTAATGTCATTACATACTACTCCGCAGTTCAAATATATGGTCTTTGATATATTCATTTGCATCGTTTTTCTAAATCCACGGGTATGTTACGAACTTACAAGATGGCCAGCTCCAAGTTGGCTTGATAGCTCAGTTGGTAGAGCGCTGCTCCGGTATCGCAGAGGTCATGGGTTCGAATCCCGTTCAGGCCTAAGTTTATTTTCTTCAGGTTTGAATTTCACAGCTGCTTAAGTTGTGTAGAAAACAGCGAGGATCAATTAATGTCATTACATACTACTCCGAAATTCAAATATATGGTCTTTCATATATTCATTTGCATCATCCTTCTCCATCTACTGGTATGTTAAGAACTTACAATATGACCTGCTCCCAGTTGAGTTAATAGCTCAGTTGGTAGAGCACTGCTCCGGGATCGCAGAGGTCATGGGTTCGAATCTCGTTCAGGTCAGTTTTTTTATTTCAGGCATTAATTTCACAGCTGCTTAAGTTGTGTAGATAACTGCGATGATCAATTAATGTCATTACATACTACTCCGTAGTTTAAATATATGGTCTTTCGTATATTTATTTGCATCGTTCTTCTCCATCCACGGGTATATTAAATAGATTTAGGCAAGCCTAAAAGCGGAGCTCCTCACACAGACCTTCACACATTGAAAATGCTGCCACTAAAGTTATTAAATACGCCTGGTGTACGCAACTACTTAAAGAAGATTCGATAGCTGAAATAAATCGTCAAAAAAAAAAAACATCTAGCTCGCGACTCAACGGAAGAACCATTACCTGGTCAGCAAAATTATAATAGTTTTAAAGCAACACCAAAAGCAGCTAGGCAGCTCTTTAACAAATGAAAAATAGACACTCAGCTTTATGCTTATGTCCCTCCAAAAATGCTTGAAAACTTGTAGGAAGAACTCAGCTTTATGCTTATGTCCCTCCAAAAACGCTTGAAAACTTATAGGAAGAAAATTTTTCCTCCAAAACCGCTATGAATAATCCGTTTCTTCAGCAAAACATTGTAGACTGCTGTAGACTGCTGGCTGTAGGTTGTGTAGCCGTGGCAAGCCGCGAAAAGCGCGCGAAAAACAAAGTCTCGTTTCGGTTTAAGACCTTCTAAATATCCCGGATGACTATGGCCGACATGTTGGGGCAACGTCGTCGTCGTCGTCGTCGCTAGGCGCACGCGCCCGCGAGCCATGCCGCTAGCCACGATGACCATGAAAACTCAAACGCATGGTTTTCTCAATTTCTATCCTCGCACGGTAGTTATGGGGCTCCGCTCTGCGGCTCTTCGAGCCGCTGTGGAGCTCCGCTATTACGAACTTACGACATGACCAGCTCCCAGTTATCTTGATAGCTAAGTTGGTAGAGCACCGCTCCGGTATCGTACAGGTCATGGGTTAGAATCCCGTTCAGGCATTAGTTTTTTTTTTAGTCTTTAATTTTACAGCTGCTTAAGTTGTGTAGATAACTGCGATGATCAATTAATGTCATTGCATACTACTCCGTAGTTTAAAGTGGTACTATGATCAAAATTTAGCATTTCCTTCTCTCTTCATTTTTGGGAAGTACAAGTGCTGAATACTTACCATGCCAAGTTTTATTTGAAAATTCGTACGGGAAGTCAGCTTATTTCGACCTTGTTTCTTGATTTTGGCAGTCCTCCATTACTCTATTCAAAAAATGACCGAGCGTATCATAAACGAGTTGGCACTAGTCAAGCAGATAGGAAGTGACGTCATATTCTCAACGCAGCAAAACATCGTGGCTAATATTTTATGCAATTTGAGAGAAGTGGGACGTCTTCAATGAGTTTTTCTGGTGTTTGCAATTTCTAAAATGCCACCAAGCCGCTGTGTAGTGCAAGATTGCAGCCGAGTCTCCGATAAACAATTGGGCATTTCAATGCACACTTCTCCTTCAAGCGGTAACATCCGTGCGAAGTGGAAAAGATTTGTTTGTCAACACCGAAAAACCTTCAACCCTACCGGTACATTTGGCACATGCTCGCTGTATTTCCAAACTGATTGTTTTACCCGTGTAGTCCACGTAAAGGGAACCGAGAGACGACTAAAGCCGGGATCAGTTCCAACCATTTGGAAGGTAGCCTCCGAATCTATACGCGAACGAAGTCGTAGACGGGTGAGTAACGAAGTAAGGCGAATTTTATCAAGTGTTTTCAATTCACCACAGTCACTTTGAAGTCTTTCTCACAGCTTATCTCTTTAACTTTGCGAATTTTTACTACATGAGATCATCATTAATTGAGTCAAAAACGTTTTCCTGATAGGTAATAAGTGAGATCATAGCACAAGCTGACCACCAAGATTTGCAATGGGGCAAGATCCTGAAGATGTAATAATAATAATAATAATAATCTCAGAAGCTCTCTAATGTCCTCTTAAATGGTCTCTCTGTTACATTGTTCATTATATATTCCAGGAATTGTTTGCCGAGCTCAACATAATACAGCCTTTTTTCAGGAAAGCTAATGGTGACAAAATGACTATACTGTAAAATAATTAAATTTCTTTTCACATTTTAGCATCAGGAGCATATGAGAAACTGTATGCTGCCCTTCAAAAGACAGCCCTAACAAAGGCAATAAAAATGGCCTCTTCTGTAGAACAGACCAGTTGCCTTGAGGGGTATCACTCAGTTTTGAACCAATTTGCTCCTAAAATGTTTGCCTTCTCACACCTTGGAATGCTTAGCAGGTACCTTGATGACACTGTTTTTTTTGTGGTGTTATTGCATGCTTCATATTTTGAAGAATAATCACAAGTGGCTTTGTTGTTTTTTTTTCTTTCTATTTCCTTTTTATAGAACAATATTGGCTGCCCTTCATTCAATTAGAACCTAAAGAGGGGCAGCAAGGGTGATGATGACAGACAGCTTATGCTGCATGTACCCCAAATTTAAAGAGGGTGAAGCCACAGTGAAAGAAGCTAAAGTCTCCTCAAACTATGGTATCTATAAATATCAATCTTAATATATGTGTCACCAAAATTAGTTTCCTCCCAAAGTGCCTTGCAATAGAGAATGACTCTTCTAACTACACTAACAATAGTGTCCTGTATACAGATTATGTAGCTGATATCTATGAAATCATCACCACAACTCCAAGGGCAGAACTGAAGTTTCTGGCTGAAGAATTAAAACTGGTAGTTCCTGAACCTGTTCATTCAATGTTGGCAGACAAAGAAACTAAGGAGGATGCAGTGGCTAAATATAAGAAACGCAAAGAGATGGAGACAGTGATTTGTCCCCCTACCTGCACAGGTATCAACACCTTTTAACCAAGATCAGTAGTGTATGGTTATGGCTGGCACAGGGGGGGGGGGGGGGGGGGGCGAAGGGATAAACTAGCCTATCTTGTCATATATACTGGGACAAATAATGATTATTATTGCAGATCAAATCGTTATGATTTAACCCTACTGTGAGAGATCTAAAACTAAGTATGCCACATCAGCATTAATATAAATATCACTTTTTACATGGAATTTGAAATAAAGACAGTTGCCAATTTGTTTGAAGATGATTTTTTAAATTCATTTGTTTTATCAGAGGAGCTACAGCCCACCAAAAAGAGGACAAGGAGAGCCTGTGGAAAAAGAGTTCCCCACTGTTCAAAATGTGGCAAGCCAAAACGAGGACACAAAAAGGGACAGTGTGCATGAAGTACACACACTCCATAATTTTACAAAAATGTAGTTACTGAACATCCTTCCAAGTGTTAAATTAGTTTCTGTTCGTTTTTCATTTCATTCTTATTCCTTTACTTTCAGATTTCACACACAAGATTCATCTAAAAATAAATTTGCTCATGTTTGTCTTCCTTACAGACTGTGAAGTCTTGTGTACATGAAACGTGTTGGCCAATAAATTTGCACTGTGATCTCTGCTGTTGATCATGACTTTTACTACCTTTGGTGGCTCCTAAAGTAGCCGTTGTGTTATTGTTTCTATTCGAAGACTGATAGTGCTTAGCCTATCAATTATTATCATCTTCAAAACTGTGATACTGTCCATTCTCATCTGGGACGTGCTTCTGTATCTTATTATAGGCACAGCAAGGCAGCGGGTAGCGTCTTGAGTTGCCAATGTAATTCCACAAGAGTCTTGTAAACTGTCTGTAGGACACTGCCCTCAGGAACCTAAGAAAACAAGTTCAAAATTTTATAAGAATATTAAGAAGCCTAGTAAGGTTATAAATTTTCTTGTGGGATAGATGTATTTTTGGCTAGACTTCAGAATACCAGTCCACTTATTTACATACTGATGAATAACAAAAGAGTCCATTGACATGTAAATGAAGTGGACGGGTATTCTGAAGTTGCTCCAAGCAAAAACAGATTTTGACAGAGAAAAAGAGTAACTTAAAAAAGCAACCACTTCAGTCTTTCACATGTTTCTACATCAAAGTAAATTGATGTCCTGAATGGTAGTCCCATGGCCGTTCATTGAAAGGCTGACTTTAAAATGAAATATGGTTCATAAAGTAGTGTTGAGAAGCAAACTCACTCCACTTCAGTTCTTTGGCCTTGAAGAAACAGTGTTTTGTAGGACTTCCTAGATTTAGTCTTCAGTCCCAACGCTGCAACTTCTAAAACGTGCTTGCAATAGATAGAATACGGATGAGGTCATCTTTCTACGCTCACAGTAACCAAGGGCATGAGGATAAAGATATTGCAAACAGAAACAGACAAATGGCAAGAAGACTCAATCACGCTGTCAACACAATACTTCAATAATAATCCGTTACTTGGATAAAAAGGCCTGAAAATCATAAACTTTGTAATGAAACAGGTTTACATATCGTACCACGTAGCAAGTTTAACATCCCGAAGGAATCTTGCCTGATACTGGCGTTCTATGTCAGCTTCTTCAGCCATTCTCGCCTCGTGTTCTGCAGTCTCTTCGGCGTAGCCAGCGGCTCTAAATCTTCATCGTAAGGAACTACCCCAGAGTATTCAACGATTTCCTCGCTAAAAAATTCCTCTGCTTCGCTTCCATACACTAGAAGAAGACTCAGACGATGAAGAAATCTGAAAACGCTAGAGTTCACTCACTCAGGTCTCTCTAAAAACACAAGATGCTCGATGCGAAGTTGCGAATATGACGTCACGAAGCAACTCATGCGTAATTCCGCACACACGTGCCATTGCCGGCTCACTTTAACGAACTCAGTAATGGCGGCTGGTTTTTCGGTGGTTTTCAGCCAGCTATTACAAGGGTAATTTCAATTGTTTCGTTCTAAATTCTTGTGCATTGTGTTCCCTTACAGATAGTTACTTAATTCCTATTGGAAAAAGTAGAAAAGAAAACTAAAGATTTTCGTCATAGTACCACTGTCATAGTATGGTCTTTCGTATCTTTCTTTGCATCGTTCTTCTCCATCCACGGGTATGTTACCAACTTACGACATGACCAGCTCCCAGTTGGCTTAATAGCTAAGTTGGTAGAGCACTGCTCCGGTATCGTAGAGGTCATGGGTTCGAATCCCGTACAGGCATTAGTTTTTTTTAGGCTTTAATTTCACAGCTTCTTAAGCTGTGTACATAACTGCAATGATCAATTAAGCTCAATACCTACTACTCGGCAGTTCAAATATACGGTTTCTGATATATTCATTTGCATCATTCTTCTTCGTCTATAGGTATTTTACCAACTCTCAATAACTCCCAGTTGGCTTGATAGCTCAGTTGGTAGAGCACTGCTCCTGTATCGCAGAGGTCATCCGTTCCAATCCCATTAAGGAATGAGTTTTTTTTTTTTTTTCAGGCTTTAATGTTACAGCTGCTTAAGTTGCATAGATAACGGCGATGATTAATTTATATCATTACATACTACAGTACTCCGCAGTTCAAATATATGGCCTTTTATATACTCATTTGCATCATTCTTCTCCATCTACGTGTATGTTACGAACTCACAATATGACCAGCTCCCAGTTGGTTTGATAGCTCAGTTGGTAGAGCACTACTCCGGTATCGGACAGGTCATGGCTTCGAATACCGTTCAGCCTGTGTTTTTTTTTTTTTCAGGCTTTAATTTTACAGCTTCTTAAGTTGTGTACATAACTGCGAAGATCAATTGATGCCACTGCAAACTACTCCGCCGTTCAAATATGTGGTCTTTCATATAAGTAGTATAGGGCGCTCATATGGGCAGTAACCAATCAGGAGCCGAGAAATACAATACGCTATTGTTTGGAGAACAATGGATGCTATTGTTTTCCAAATCCATGATGCCGGTTAAGATGGCGGCGCTTTTAGGGCCGGTAACCAATCAAGAGCCAGGATTTTTACCACGTGACCAACAAGAACAATGGTTGCTATTGTTTATGAAATCCAAGGTTCCGCCACAAATGTCAATCAATCACGAGTCGAATTAAGTATTCAAAATGGTGGCGCCCATGTAAATAAAAGTCAGCCATATTGGAAAACAGCCCACCAGCCTTAACACAGGACCTGGTATCGGTCTCACGGATTTTCATGGCAACCCAATCAATAAAAAGCGAGAACATACTTAGTGTCCGGTCCCCAAAACGCACAGAAGTCATTCCTGCAAGCGGTCATGGTAAAGACTGAGAGACTTGGGTCCGAGTCTAAGCTATGTAGGGTGTAGCAAAGCATCATGGGGCAATGACATCATCAAGAACCAATCCGAATGAAGAAAAATCAGCATGAATTAAAGTACTTACAGCGGGCCTTCCGCAGTCCCGCAGTCTCTCTTAAGGAGAGCATTAAACCCTGGAATTTCACCTTTGTGGGGCACTCCCCGAAGGTTGGTTACCTCGGCTCCTGTTGGAAAAATCCCTGACAGCGGCGAAACTCCGATTGCCTTGTGCTTTGATGTCCCCATGGCTATCCAGAATACTACGCGCTTTGAATGCGTTAATGCTAGGTGTACCTACCATCCCATGTCGGTAGTTTGTTTCCTTGAACATATTAAAAGACTTGTTTAGTATCCTTTTGAACCATATTGTAATCACATTCAATTGATCTATCGACAAGCTTAGTAATGCCTACCAGTGCCGAAAAATCCAGAGAAAGATTGAAGAAATGGAGGAAAAAAAATCTTGAACTATGCATTGGAGAATAACATCAAAGGCATTTCAAACAATCTCTTCGCGCTCAAAGATCACTAACTAAATTTACAAGCACTGCAAAGCGCACCACTCTTATTCATTGACATTGCGAATTATAAGCAGTTTTCGACGGGAATAAAACCAATTACATTAATCATAGCCCTTAGTTCTTGGAGAAAAGAGAATTGCGTGTTCCTTTCTTATTTCTTCATCCAACATGAGAAGAAAGAGTGAAAGAGAAAAAATACAATTGAAATACTTCAAGTGGAAATGAATTGCTAATGAATCTAAAGACCTTGATCTCGACTGTTCCCTTGAGAAAAGCATCATTCAAAGGAATCTTAAACAAATAAAGTACATTTTGAGCGACCGTTGAAGAATTAACATAATTAGTCAGACATGAACCCTGAAATGAATTAAGATCCCACCACATACAGCACCACCAGCACTACATACACTACCACCACCACCACCACATACACCACCACCTCCACCGCCACCACCACATACACCACCACCCCCGCCGCCACCACCACATACACCACCACCACCACCACATACACCATCACCACCTCCACCGCCACCACCGCCCTAGCCACAACCACCACCACATACACCACCACCACATACACCACAACCACCACCACATACACTACCACCACCATCACCACCAGCACATACACCACCACCACCACCTCCACCGCCACCACCACATACACCACCACCACCGCCACCACCACCACATACACCACCACCACCTCCATCGGCACCACAACCACAACCACCACCACCACTACATACACCACCACATACACCACTATCACCACCACATTTACCACCACCACCACATACACCACCACTTACACCACCACCACCGCCACATACACCACCACCGCCACATACACCACCACCCCCACCACCACCACCACATACACAAACACCACCACTACCTCCACAAACTCTATCCATCAACCATGTATAAAAATTAGGCTTTAACTGCCTCGACTCATTTTAAATCAAACTAGCAAGGAGTCATGTGCCTTTATGTTCGATATTGTCATAAACTATTCTCTCGTACAGACAGTAGAATTCGCCACGAGAAACATAGTTGTAGAAGTAGTGGGTCAGAAAAAAACACGAGATGTCCCAAAAATCACATTTCGTACCGAAAAGCACCATGGGATCCCTAGTGGAATAGAAATGGGGGAAGCGTTTCGGTTCAAGACACCCTCCAGTATTTTTCGATTGTGGGTCCCTCTGGCTGCGGCAAGACTTGTTTTACCGAGTCGTTACTCTTGGATCACTTGGACGAATTGTTTGTAAATCCTCCTCCCGCAATTCATTATTGTTACGGGGCGTGGCAAGACGGATTTCAAGACATGCAAGAGGATGGTGTGCAATTTCACGAAGGGATTCCCGAGTCACACCATCTCAAGGCATGGTTTCCAAAGGGTGGATTACTCGTGTTAGACGGTTTGATGGCAGAGGGAGGAGAGGACAAAGAGTTCCTGGACTTATTCACCAAACACTCTCACCATCAAAACACCACCGTGCTGCACTTGTGTCAGGACATTTTTTCACCAGGGAAATACGCTAAGAGTATTTCCAGGAACGCCCACTAAATCGTAACGTTTAAACATCCAAGAGATCAATTAGGGATAAGGAATTCACTGCTTCACAGCTTTTCCCCCTTGTTGGCAAGACATGATGGATGTGTATCAAAAAGTGACCGAACGAACGTTTGGGTACGCGGTCTTGGATCTACACCCCGCCAGTGATGACAGGAGACGCGTGTTTAGTCACCTCTTGACACACGAAGGATACCCGCGTTGGCATCGAAGAATTAAGAGAGAGGATGTTTAATAATTTACTAAAACAGTATATTAAATACTAGAAATACGACTCCCGCAAAACCTCGCGAAGCTAGTTTTTGAAGAAGTCACAATGCCTTTAGCTATTATCCTAATCCCCATTACTATATTCGTTATGCTTTGTTTGGTACACAATTATTGACACCCTGTGCAAATGACATGATCAGTATACCGCTCAACACAGTGCTTAAAAAGTTAACTTCATTTAGCTCTTTCACTGCCACTGAGATTGCACCAGAAGGAATAGAAGTAACATTATCTGTTATCCTTACACGGAATACAGAGTTTATGAAGTATGACAATAATATTCACTTAAAACAAATTGAAAATTATTGTAAATCTTTTGCAAGTGAAATCTTGAAGAACTGATATTAGTGCTTGTGTTTACCACAGCGTAAAAACCTGTTTTTTATTTTAGTTTTATTTTCTTAGTCTTTACTGCTTTGTCCGCTTTGTTGTACATCACTTTTAAAAGCAATATATTCTTACACCGAGGATGAGTTCAATGCTCCAATTATTTTTTGTTTATGCTCAATAATTTGTTATCATTGCATGAGATTCATTGTAAGAAGAGTCTTCTGATTAGATATTTTATTGTCTACTGCAGTCATTATTTCATTCCTAGGTAACCACAATTGAGAGCGTTATGAATAGTGCATGTTTCAATTTGTCTACTCTCTTCAGTTGGAATGGTACTCCCAGTGGTAGATAGAAAAATTCCTCTTCCCTCAAAAGATATGCCATATCAACAGAAGTTAGAGATACAATGTCATTACATAAAAAAATTGAGGGTAAAATAATTGGATTCTACAAAAACTTTGAATAAAGGTTTGGTAATAGAGAGTGCCTACTGTATAGTATGTGGCTGTGCTTTTTTTAGGTAATCATAAAAACAATAAAAAAATTAATGCAAAATCAACATCAAGCAGTCAATAGTATATACCACATGAAAGTTTAATTGTGCTGTTACAGAAACAGCCACAATATCCATACCCAACTAAAGAATAGTATATGAAAATTTCAATTATAACAACTGCAGAAGAAAGATTTAATAGTATGGTATTTCATAAAAAAAGTCAAAGCAGCTCGAGGTATTGAACTGTAACCAATGACATATAGTAACGAGAAGCACTATTATTATATTATTATCAGTATTATTATTATTATTATTATTATTAATTACTGGTATTGATACTTTGATTATTATTGTTACATGTTTTTATGTTTTTCTTAATGTATATTGTTATAGGATGGAATGTATGTCCTTATCTGGGTAAAAGTATTGTTCCTCTACTACTACAAGCAATACAAAAATCTTCTTGAGAGGCTTTCCATCAGAGGTGGTGGTAATCAAAACAGCTCTAAAGAATGTCATTTCTTCTTTAAGGCTTAAAATCTAGTGCAGTCATTTGTCCATAAAGTTAGTGTGTAAAATCATGATTGAAAGCATTGGGCATTTATGAAACTTGAAACAATTGTTACTATATACAGCACACTTGCAATGAATATATGAGAAAGATCATAAAAGTTTTGGCATTACATACTTTAGTTTCTCCTTTATAGTTTTTCCAGTGTAAAAGGCGAACTGTATGTTGTGGTTGTTATTAAATATTGGTATTTGATATCATAAAAATGAACAGCAGTAAGTAGGTAACAAAGTTAATATGTTATGTATAATTTTGCAAATTAGGGCTTAAATTAACTTTTCATTTGTGGGAAAAGGGCAGGGGTCCTAGATAGCAATTTTATCAAGGGCTCATAGAACTGTAAGGTAAAACTGACCCATTGTAAAAAGGCTATGAAACTTGCCTGTCCCCAGGCACTATTACTGAAACCTTTCAATCAGAGAATACAGTACTTAGTGACACTGGGTATCTATTCTGTTGAATATGCTTAACATAACTGCTAGATCAAGATGATTTACAATATTTTCACTGTTGCAATGATATCAGATTACATAGTTATAAATGATTGCTATCACAACTGCAACTCTCTGTGTTGGGAATTTCTTCAAAATGGAAAGGCTATCGTTTTATTACGAAAAATACCTTCATACATTCTCCTGCAATATGTTGCTCGTCTTCCGATTCCGTTTTTAGAATGATAGAATTATTTTCCAGAGACATCTCTGATCGTTTAAGTCGTTCCTCCTCGGTTTCCCTTCGAAGTCGTTTTGCTAAATTTAGTTCGCCAGTATATTTCGTTATGTAATCGTTCACTCATGTCCTGTATTTCTATCATTAACACATTCAATTTCAAAATTAACTTGGTTGAATTCCTGGTCCTTTTCCCTGCTGTTTCTTTTGCCTTTTTTGGGGCGAGCAGTTGTTGTCTTTGCTGGGATGTCTGTTGTTATTCTCCCTACCGTCGTATCTCTGGCTGTGCTTTGAGTCGTGCTTTCCTTGTGTTGATTTTCACGGTATTCGAACTTACTCGACTACGATGTCTTGCTGCTTTTTCTTGTATATCTCGGAGATCTTCTTGCTGGGATGTACTTCCAGGACGAGTGAAATCGGTTCCACAAAATTTACATTATTTTCAAAAAGGCATCACCGAATACGCAATGGCGGAAATTCAGCAATTTGTCAAATGCGCTACTGTGGCCTGGTAACCACGCCTGCGAACGGACACCTTTAAAATATATATATATATTTAGTTCCTCGCGAAGCGAGGCCGAAGGCCGAGCGTAGCGAGGTTACTAATCGTGTCGGTTCCGGTCAGACCACGTGGCTCGCAAGCCCGAGTAAATCGAGCCGAGAGTTTTTATATATGTATATATATATATATATATATATATATATCTATATTTTAAAGGTGTCCGTTCGCAGGCCAGGTTACCTGGCAATAGTAGCGCACTTGAGAACTGCTGAATTTCCGCCATTGAGAATTCGGTGATGCCTTTTTGAAGGTAATGTAAATTTTGTGGAAACCGATTTCACTCGTCCTGGAGGTACATCCCAGCAAGATGATCTCCGAGATATTCAAGAAAGATTAGCCCGAGATCGTCGCCGAGTAAGTTCGAATACCGTGAAAATCAACACAAGGAAAGCACGACTCAAAGCAGGGATAGAGAAACGACAGCAGGGAGAATAACAACAGAAATCGCAGCAAAGACAACAACCGCTCGCTTCAGAAAAAGGCAAACGAAACAGCAGGGAAAAGGACCAGGAACTCAACCAAGTTAGTTTTGAATTTGAATGTGTTATTGATAGAAATACAGGACGTGAGTGAACGATTACATAACGAAATATATTGGCGTACTAAATTTAGCAAAACGACTTAGAAGGGAAACCGAGTAGGAACGACTTCAACGATTGAAGATGTCTCTGGAAAATAATTCTGTTAGTCTAAAAACGGAATCGCAAGACGACCAACAGATTACAAAAGAATGTAAGTTGGTATTTGTCATAATAAAACGATAGTGTTTCCATTTTGAAGAAATTCCCAACACAGAGACTTGCAGTTGTTATAGCAATCATTTATAACGATGTGATCTGATATCATTGAAACAGTGAAAATATTGTAAATTTTCTTGATCTAGCAGTTGTGTTTAGAATTTTCAACAGAATATATACCCAGTGTCACTATAAAGTACTGGTTCTGCAATTTTATCAGTGATCAATGCCATCATTTGAAAATAAAGCAAATGTTATTACTTACTTCTGAGTAGTATTTCTCTTTGCTATATATATATATATATATGTATGTATTCTCTGATTAAAAGATTTCAATAATATTGCATACAGACAACAAGTTTCATAGCCTTTTCACAATGGGTAAGTTTTACCTTAGAGTTCAATGACCCCCCTGATAATATTGCTATCTAGAACCCTTGCCCTTTTCCCACAAATGAAATGTTAATTCAAGCCTTAATTTGCAAAGTTAGACATAACATAATAACCTTGTTACTTTCTGCTGTTTACTTCATTTTTATGATGTCAAATATCAATCTTTAATAACAACCACAACATACAGTTAACCTTTTACATTGAAAGAACTTCATAAAGAAGAAAATAAATTTTGTAATGCCAAAATGTTTATAATCTTTCTCATATATTCATTGCAAGTGTGCTGTATGTAGTAACAAGTGTTTCAAGTTTCCTAAATGCCCTAAAGTATGCTTTCAATAATGATTTTCCACACAAACTTTTTAGACAAATGACTGCACTAGATTCTAAGCATTAAAGAAGAAATGGTATTCTTTGGAGCTGTTTTGATTACTACCACCTCTGATGGAAAGCCTATTAAGAAGATTTTTGTATTGCTTGTAGTAGTAGAGTAACAATACCTTTACCAAGATTAGCACATGCATCCCACCCCATAAAAATATATTATGTTTAACATAAAAAATATAACAATAATAATAATAATAATATCAATACCAGTAATAATAATAATAGTAATAATAATAATGATAATAATTATAATGATAGTTCTTCTCGTTACTATATGTCATTGGTTACAAGTTCAATACCTCTGGCTGCCATGACTTTTTCGATGAAATACCATCCTTATCATAAATCTTTCTTCTGCAGTTTTTATAATAGAAATTTTCATATATTCAAAATAATATACTATTCTCTGGTTGGGTATGGATATTTTGCCTGTTTCTGTAACAGCACAATTAAACTTTCATGTGGTATATACTTGTGACTGATTGATGTTGATTTCACATTATATTCTTACAGGAGTACATCATAGTGGAGCAATCTTTTTCAACATGTTAAGATTTCAATAACTCTTTCTTACAGGCATCAATTACATTCGCAAAATATGCACTAAAGAACGTCCATTATAACAAAATAAATAATGCAAAAAAGCAATTCCGTGGAAAATATCATTATAACGTAACAAAATATAAGCGAGGAAACAATCGGATATCGTTCTGTTACACAATGACTGGACTTTATGCGACTAGATACTCGTATATCGTTTCGTTACTAATAACAAAATATAAGCGAGGAAACAATCGCATATTGTTTTGTTACATTCTGACTGAACTTTACGCGACTAGATACTCGCATATCGTTTCGTTAAATATTTATTTGACGTTACTTAAATGTAACAAAATATAAGCGAGTAAACAATCGCATATCGTTCTGTTACACAATGAATGGACTTTATGCGACTAGATACTCGCATATCGTTTCGTTACTAATAACAAAATATAAGCGAGGAAACAATCGCATATTGTTTTGTTACAGAATGAATGGACTTTATGCGACTAGATACTCGCATATCGTTTCGTTACTAATAACAAAATATAAGCGAGGAAACAATCGCATATTGTTTTGTTACATTCTGACGGAACTTTACGCGAACAGATACTCGCATATCGTTTCGTTAAATATTTATTTGACGTGACTTAAATGTAACAAAATATAAGCGAGTAAACAATCGCATATCGTTCTGTTACACAATGACTGGACTTTATGCGACTAGATACTCGCATATCGTTTCGTTACTAATAACAAAATATAAGCGAGGAAACAATCGCATATTGTTTTGTTACATTCTGACTGAACTTTACGCGACTAGATACTCGCATATCGTTTCGTTAAATATTTATTTGACTTTACTTAATTATTATGTAACAAAATTCCCACCAATGAGAGCGCTTACAAGCGCAAACAAAGACACGATACCTTTGCGTTTGTCGTGTTTGCTGGCACGGAAGCCATGAAAAAGGGCAAGAGAGGTATAAATTAGGAAATTCCTTGTCATTCTTATCCTTCCATGTTCTGGAAACGAAACACTATTTCTTTTTGAAATAGCTGCTTGTTGATAATCAAGAGGGCATGATTGCTTGATCCTGATTGGCTGAGCGCGCTTCATCAGCAGTGATTTGGTTTCCCGCTTGAAACGAGTTTTGACAAAGTTAAGAGCGAAACGGAATGCAGAAATGCTGCAGTTAAATCGTTCGCCACGGTAGGAATAAAATTATAATTTTCAACGCACGAACCATTTTTGTTGCCGTGTTCTTTTCAAGTTCTTCATAAAGTTTATACTGATCGATTTTACAACTTACATTGTCAATCCATGAATGAAATTAATTTCAGAAAATTCAAAGCTAACGTTTGAGCCGTTTAGACAAGTGAAAACTTTAAAGGCAGGGTTAATCGATCGTAGCTCCCGTAATAATTTTATGCAAACATCAGTCATCACAAAAAAATCTTGCAATGTTATAAAAAGAATTGGTTCATGCTTTTGGCTTTTAGCTTTGTATACATCAAGTTATGGTGCACTTAGGAAGTTTGGAGAGCATTCAAGAAGCTAGAAACTCGGCTATCGCCTCGACAACTCTTACGCATCTTTCGTGCTCTCCAAACTTCCCGTGTGCACGCACGTTAAGCATGAACCAATTCTTAATTTTGGCCGTTTTTCGTTGTATGGCTTATAACCCGTTATGTGATATTTCTACAAAATTGTTCATAACAAAACGATAAGCGAGTATGAAGTCGCCTAGAAAAGAAACGATAAGCAACAATTTGTTGGCTTAAGCCCCGTTATGTGATATTATATGATGTACATAACGAAACGACAATCGAGTATCTAGTCGCATGGAATTCAGTCACGCATAACAAAACGATAAGGAAGAATTTGGTGGCTTATAACCCGTTATATAATATAAACTGTACATAACGAAACGACAAGCGAGTATCTAGTGGCATGGAATTCAGTCACGCATAACAAGACGATAAGCAAGAAATTGGTGGCTTTATAACCCGTTATATAATATTATAAACATGTACATAACAAAACGATAAGCGAGTATCTAGTTGCATGGAATTCAGTCACGCATAACAAAACGATAAGCAAGAATTTGGTGGCTTTATAACCCGTTATATAATATTATAAACATGTACATAACAAAACGATAAGCGAGTATCTAGTTGCATGGAATTCAGTCACGCATAACAAAACGATAAGCAAGAATTTGGTGGCTTTATAACCCGTTATATAATATTATAAACATGTACATAACAAAACGATAAGCGGGTATCTAGTTGCATGGATTTTAGTCTCATATAACAAAACGATAAGCGAGTATGAAGTTGCTTAAATTTTGTTCTGTGTTGTTTTTTATAATTTAGTATTAATATTTATACAGACAAAATCATTTGCCTAAAATTTTTTGTTATACAGAAAAATATTGTTGCATACTTTTCAAATATAAATATTCCCTTTCTTACATGTATTGTTTTTATGATATGACCTAAAAATAGCACAACCACATACTATACAGTTGGCACTCATTATTACCAAACCTTTATTCGAAGTTTTTGTAGAATCCAACTGTTTTACCCCCATTTTTTTTATGTAATGACATTGTATCTCACACTTCTGTTGACATGGCATCTCTTTTGAGGGAAGAGGAATTTTTCTATCTACCACTAGGGGTACCATTGCAACTGAAGAGAGTACACAAATTGAAACATGCACTATTCATAATGCTCTCATTTGTGGTTACCTAGGAATGAAATAATGACTGCAGTAGACAATAAAATATCTAATCAGAAGATTCTTCTTACAATGAATCTCATGCAATTATTAGAAAAAAACATAAACAAAAAATAATTGGAGCATTCAACTCATCCTCGGTGTAAGAACATATTGTGTTTAAAAGTGATGTACAACAAAGAAGACAAAGCAGTAGAGACTAAGAAAATACAACTCCAAAAAGAAACCAGGTTTTTACACTGTGGTAAACACAAGCATTCATATCAACTCTTCAATATTTCACCTTCAAAAGATTTACAATAATTTTCAATTTGTGTTAACTGAATATTATTGTGATACTTCATTGACTCTGTATTCCCCGTTAAGAAAACAAATAATTTTACTATTCCCTTTCGTGCAATCTCAGTGGCAGTGAAAGAGCTAAATGAAGGTCAATTTTTAAGCCCTGTGCTGAGCGGTATACTGATCATGTAATTTGCACCAGGTGTCACTAATTGTGTACCAAACACAGCATAACAAATTAAAAAATGGGGATAACGCTGATATAAAAAATAAAATACAAAATAAAATAAATTATAAAAGTATTGTGACTTATTCAAAAACTAGCTTCGCGAGGTTTTTGCGAGAGTCGTATTTCTAGTATAAATCTACTAGCGTTCTATCACAAATGCCGCGCTCTGATTGGCTACGCTACCCACTATCTATTTTGTGATAGATAGTGAGTAGCGTAATGGCGGCCGCTTCTTCACGTTTTCGAAGTGTCCATGAAGAAGATTTAGACAGTTTACTGGTCGAGGCTGTTCCAGAAAAGACAAAGTTTTGAACAACTAGTAGATTTATACTAAAACTAGAAATACGACTCCCGCAAAAACCTCGCGAAGCTAGTTTTTGAAGAAGTCACAATGCTTTTATATTTTATTTTATATTTTATTTTTTATATCAGCGTAGTCCCCATTATTTTATTTCTTATGCTGTGTTTGGTACATAATTAGTGACACCTGGTGCAAATTACATGATCAGTATACCGGTCAACACAGTGCTTAAAAATTGACCTTCATTTAGCTCTTTCACTGCCACTGAGATTGCACCAGAGGGAATAGAAGTAAAATTATTTATTATCTTGACAGGGAATACAGAGTCGATGAAGTACCACAATAATATTCACTTAACACAAATTGAAAATGATTGTAAATCTTTTGCAGGTGAAATCTTGAAGAGTTGATATGAATGCTTGTGTTTACCATGGTGTAAAAACCTGTTTTTTTTAGTTTTATTTTCTTAGTCTCTACTGCTTTGTCTTCTCTGTTGTACATCCCTTTTAAAAAAATATGTTCTTACACCGAGGATGAGTTGAATGCTCCAATTATTTTTTGTTTATGTTTTTTGGTTATAATTGCATGAGATTCATTGTAAGAAGAATCTTCTGATTAGAAATTTTATTGTCTACTGCAGTCATTATTTCATTCCTAGGTATCCACAATTGAGAGCATTATGAATAGTGCATGTTTCAATTTGTGTACTCTCTTCAGTTGCTATGGTACCCCCAGTGGTAGATAGAAAAATTCCTCTTCCCTCAAAAGAGATGCCATATCAAGAGAAGTGTGAGATACAATGTCATTACATCCAAAAAAAAAAAATTGGGGGTAAAACAATTGGATTCTACAAAAACTTTGAATAAAGGTTTGGTAATAGTGAGTGTCCACTGTATAGTATGTGGTTGTGCTATTTTTAGGTCATATCATAAAAACAGTACATGTAAGAAAGAGTTATTGAAACCTAAATATGTTGAAAAAGATTGCTGCACTATGTACTCCTGTAAAAAAATAATGTGAAATCAACATCAATCAGTCAAAAGTATATACCACATGAAAGTTTAATTGTGCTGTTACAGAAACAGGCAAAATATCCATACCCAACAAGAGAAGATTATATTATTTTGAATATATGCAAATTTATATTATAAAAACTGCAGAAGAAAGATTTGATATAAGGATGGCATTTCATCGAAAAAGTCATGGCAGCCAGAGGTATTGAACTGTAACCAATGACATATAGTAATGAGAAGCACTATCATTATATTATTATCATTATTATTATCATTACTACTATTATTACTGTTATTGATATTATTACTATTGTTATATTTTTTACGTTTAACATAATATATTTTTATGGGGTGGGATGTATGTCCTAACCTTTGTAAAGGTATTGTTACTCTACTACTACAAGCAATACAAAAATCTTCTTAATAGGCTTTCCATCAGAGGTGGTAGTAATCAAAACAGCTCCAAACAATACCATTTCTTCTTAAAGGCTTAGAATCTAGTGCGGTCATTTGTCTATAAAGTTTGTGTGGAAAATCATTATTGAAAACTTGAAACACTTGTTACTACATACAGCACACTTGCAATGAATATGTGAGAAAGATCATAAACATTTTGGCATTACAAAATTTATTTTATTCTTTATAAAGTTTTTCCAACGTAAAACATTAACTGTATATTGTAGTTGTTATTAAATATTGATATTTGACATCATAAAAATGAAGTAAACAGCAGAAAGTAACAAGGTTAATATCTTAATTACGGCTTGAATTAACATTTCATTTGTGGGAAATGGGCCAGGTTTCTAGATTGCAATGTTATCAGGGGGGGGGGGTCCTTGAACTCTAAGCTAAAACTGACCCATTGTGGAAAGACTATGAAACTTGTTGTCTATACGTAATATTATTGAAACCTTTCAATCAGAGAATACATACATATATATATATATAGCAAAGAGAAATACTACTCAGAAGTAAGTTATAACATTTGCTTTATTTTCAAATGATCGCATTGATCACTGATGATATTGCAGAACCAGTACTTTATAGTGACACTGGGTATATATTCTGTTGAAAATGCTAAACATAACTGCTAGATCAAGAAAACTTACAATATTTTCACTGTTGCAATGATATCAGATCACATCGTTGTAAATGATTGTTATAACAACTGCAACTCTCTGTGTTGGGAATTTCTTCAAAATGAAAACGCTATCGTTTTGTTATGAAAAATACCTACTTACATTCTCTTGTAATCTGTTGGTCGTCTTCCGATTCCGTTTTTAGACTAATAGAATTATTTTCCACAGACATCTCCAATCGTTGAAGTTCTTTCTACTCGGTTTCCCTTCTAAGCCGTTTTGCTAAATTTAGTACGCTAATATATTTCGTTATGTAATCGTTCACTAATGTTTTGTATTTCTATCAATAACACATTCAAATTCCAAACTAACTTGGTTGAATTCCTGATCCTTTTCCCTGCTGTTTCGTTTGCCTTTTTCTAGAGCGAGCAGTTTTTGTCTTTGCTGCGATGACGGATGTCTGTCGTTATTCTCCCCGCTGTCGCTTCTCTATCCCTGCTTTGAGTCGTGCTTTCCTTGTGGTGATTTTCACGGTATTCGAACTTACTCGGCGACGATCTCGAGCTAAACTTTCTTGAATATCTCGGAGATCATCTTGCTGGGATGTACTTCCAGGTCGAGTGAAATCGGTTTCCACAAAATTTACGTTTCTTTCAAAAAGGCATCACGGAATTCGAAATGGCGGTTCAGCAGTTCTCAAGTGCACTACTATTGCCAGGTAACCTGGCCTGCGAACGGACACCTTTAAAATATAGATATATATATATATACATATATAAAAACTCTCGGCTCGATTTACTCGGGCTTGCGAGCCACGTGGTTTGACCGGAAGCGACACGATTAGTAACCTCGCTACGCTCGGCCTTCGGCCTCGCTTCGCGAGGAACAATTAGATTATTCGCTCTCGATTTCTATGCGTGATAGTTGACTCGGGCTGCGCCCTCGTCAACTATCACGCGATAGAAATCTCGAGCTCATAATCTAATTGTTTAATATATACATATATAAAAACTCTCGGCTCGATTTACTCGGGCTTGCGAGCCACGTGGTCTGACCGAAGGCGACACGATTAATAACGACAAGAGTAAAACACTTACATCAAATATAGTCCTTTTCTCCAATGCGTCACACATCTCTTGTTCACTTAATTCCATTTCACCAAGACAGGAGAGAAAACTATGTTTACCAAGACCTACGCACGCTGAACGAACCCACACAAGTAAAATGATTTTGCTTACAACGTTTGATTAATAAAAGTGCATTCATAAAAGAATAAACAATGGTCGGTTAACAACCAATAAGATGATTAGGGGGTGGGAAGGTACACCTAGTCATCAACGTGAGAAAAGGTTTGGTTAAGAACCAATGAGATGACGTGGGGGTACTCGATATTCCCTGCGGTACCATTTGTCTTTAAGACAAATCAAAGAGTCGTGATGCCTACTTTATAACCTTTATTGAATAATCATAACAGGAGATCCGTAGGGAGAATTTTAAATCTTAAAGTCTTGACCATGGTTGGTGTTGGGAACTAGACTCGTTTCCAGTTTCTCAGACTCTTGTGCCTTGGCCCCAAAACACACCATATTTTTGTCTGTTTTTCTTTGCTTTTGGTCCCGAAGTCTTTGCTTGGTAGGTCCTTTTACAGATAACCCTCGGGTCATTTCCTGACAGTGGATTGAAGCAATTCATCTTGTGGCGTCGTACACATAATGAGTAAAACTCTGCAATCACACACTCTTTTAAGAGTCACTTGGCTAATTCAGGTTTCAACCTCTTCTTCTACTTCCTCTTCGTCATTTTCCTTGGGGAGTAACTTCTTAGGCATTAGTCTGTTTAACAGGAATTTCCTCTTTGCTACTGCAGACTCGGCCGCTTCGTCAAAATCCATGTCATCTTCCTCAATAAAGCGTCGATGCGTCTTCATGCATCGTGTTTGATACGGTTAGTCCATTTTAGACGCTCTAAGCAAGTCCTCCGCAGTCTTCTTCTACTTACAGACAACAGGGCATTGAACGCAGCATTTTCGGCATAGTGTTGAGATTTTCCCTTATCCAGGACCTGCTGGAGTTCTTTCAGGTAGGTTTCTTTGAGATCTTCCCCGACGTTTTGACGTAACAGAGTCCACGGATCTGGTTTATCATCATTCGCTTCTTCTTCCTCTTCAGAGCTACTACTATCCTCCTCTTCTTCCACCTCCTCTTCCTCTTCTACCTTTACATCACTGTTATCTTTTACGGGGCCAAAAATGTCTGTTGAATGATCAGCCATGATTCTCGTCGACCTTCACCAAAGACAGCGTGCTTCAAATGAGCCGAGTCGATTGAACTAATTCCTCGCGAAGCGAGGCCGAAGGCCGAGCGTAGCGACGAAAACGGCTTATTATTTGAGCGGCTGTTTTATTTAAAGCAAACACTTTGCAGTGTTTGTTAGATCTTCACTTTGAACGCGAACAGTTTGTTTGAAATGCCTTTGATGTTTTTCTTAAAGGATACAGTCTAACATGATTTTAGCTTCTAAACATGTGTTTTTCGGTCTTAATGTATCAGTAAGGGGAAAATTTGCCATTTTACACACTTTTACTTTTTTAAACGGTTGGATAAATCTTAAGGTTATCTTTAAAATTAAAAAAACTCCACGAAAAAATATTATATCCGTCGCTAGTTATTGCGCGATAAAGATTTTTTGCACACTTATTACTTAATTGAGAGTTGACAAGTTTTGTCAAATGAATATTAATTGTCGAGGCAAGGTGTCACGTGACACCAATAACATGCTGAGTTTGACACTCGATTTCGCGCTATAATCAGTGCACGGATGTCTTCGAGGAAAAACAAGCGACCTTGCCCTTTTTCATTTCACGGTTCATGACTGACTAATTATGTTAATTCTTCAATGGTCGCTCAAAATGTACTTTATCTGTTTAAGATTCCTTTGAATGATGCTTTTCTCAAGGGAACAGTCGAGATCAAGGACTTTAGATTCATTAGCAATTCATTTCCACTTGAAGTATTTCAATTGTATTTTTTCTCTTTCACTCTTTCTTCTCATGTTGGATGAAGAAACAAGAAAGGAACACGCAATTCTCTTTTCTCCAAGAACTAAGGGCTATGATTAATGTAATTGATTTTATTCCCGTCGAAAACTGCTTATAATTCGCAATGTCAATGAATTAGAGTGGTGCGCTTTGCAGTGCTTGTAAATTTAGTTAGTGATCTTTGAGCGCGAGTAGTTTGTTTGAAATGCTATTGATGTTATTCTCCAATGCATAGTTCAAGATTTTTTTCCTCCATTTCTTCAATCTTTCTCTGGATTTTTCGGCACTGGTAGGCATTACTAAGCTTGTCGATAGATCAAGTGAATGTGATTACAATATGGTTCAAAAGGATACTAAACAAGTCTTTTAATATGTTCAAGGAAACAAACTACCGAGGTAACCAGCCCTCGGGGAGTGCCCCACAAAGGTGAGACACCAGGGTTTAATGCTCTCCTTAAAAGAGGGGGACTGCGGAAGGCCCGCTGTAAGTACTTTAATTCATGCTGACTTTTCTTCATTCGGATTGGTTCTTGATAATGTCATTGCCCCATGATGCTTTGCCACACCCTACATAGCTTAGACTCGGACCCAAGTCTTTACCATGACCGCTTGCAGGAATGACTTCTGTGCGTTTTGGGGGCCTGATACTAAGTATGTTATCGCCTTTTATTGATTGGGTTGCCATGGAAATCCGTGAGACCGATGCCAGGTCCTCTGTTGAGGCTGGTGGGCTGTTTTCCAATATGGCTGACTTTTATTTGCATGGGCGCCGCCATTTTGAATACTTAATTAGAATCGTCATTGATTGACATTTGTGGCGGCCATCTTGGATTTGTAAAACAATAGCACCCATTGTTCTTGTTGGTCACGTAGTACAAATCCTGGCTCTCGATTCGTTACCGGCCCTATAAGCGCCGCCATCTTGAATCCTTAATTCGGCTCCTGATTGGCTGAAAAATACCTCCGTCATCTTGGATTTGGAAAAAAATAGCATCCATTGTTCTCCAAACAATACCCTATTGTATTTCTCGGCTCCTAATTGGTTACTGCCCATATCAGCGCCCTATACTACTCACGTATTTATATGAATCATTAGTAAAAACATTGTTAGTAGAGGGGACTGGTTATGAAACCCGGCAAACTTTAAGTAATGGTCCGGCTAAAAGGTAGGCAGGTGTACGGCAAAACTCATTAAAAAGGTGCGAACAGTTAATTGTTAATTCCATTTAAATCGCCTCATCTCATTGGCTAATACCAAAAAAATCCCAAAAAAACAATGAAAAAATTTAAAAAACCTAATTTTTAGACCTTGTCTTTTCCATATCCTTATTGTCTCTCTCGACCAAATTTGGCTCTTGTTCTATGCGCCAATTAGCACCACAAAATTAACTGACAAATTGCCGAGGCCTATTGTTTTTCTGCCTGCTTCTTAGCCGGACCATTACTTAAATAGAAAAACAATAGGCCCGTTCTTGACGTTGAATTTGTCGGTCACGTTATCACGAGAGTGCACACTCAACTACAAGTTTGGCGGACAGCTTAGGGGATCTGATATTTGCCTTGCGATAATTTTGATCCTCTTTGGATATTATAGAACAAGACGAAGAAATGGGGGAGCACTTTGCCGTTTCAGATAATGATGGGAGTATAAACTTTGCGAATGCAATCGTCGCGCATGGAAGCCACGTGATATATTGGCCCAAGATCGAAGTTTCTCTCCATCAACTGTGGTACAGTATTATCGAGCTCTAAATTAACTAAAAATAAAAGTTCGCGCTTTATTCAAGCGTATTTCTCGCAAGCCTTTCAGCATATTAACCGTGGAATCTCGCCAGAGGGCGTTTTAAATCAGAAGCTGTCTTGATCGTTTCTATACAATATTCAAACTTAATTTTAACGACGTCTGGACATGTTTCGATTTTACAATATTGATTTTGGTTAGCGCAATTGTTTTATCTTACTTTTGCCCCGCTTGCTGGTGCAATCGATAGAAATATGGTGCCGTTAATGTGGCAAAAAATATAAGACCAGATGAGGAGGGTTCTGCAGACATACGGCTGCCAAGCACAGCAACTTCCCAACGCCAGTCACTAACACCAAGCATTATTTAAGAAATTGTCAACTCTACCTTAATGTGAAAAGATCCAAAGTTTTTGCTGAGAGTTTAAGGAATGAATTGGACTTATATTCATTTAGAAAACCTGATGAAGAGACTGTAAAATGTTCTCTCATATAGTCTATGTTTGATAGATATTTCAAAGATGGAGATGCTGAAACGTTTTATGGCAAAAACTACGTTGTACTCTTCAAATTTGTTTAAGGACTGTCTCAAAATGCTGCAACATTACTAGCAAACAAGGTAGCAGATTGTATGCTAGCACACTGCGAGCACATTAGGCTTCCTTAAGTCAACAGCCCACTTTCGTAATCTTTGCTTTTAGAGAGAAAGACTGGTCTGCCTTATCTGGGAGGACATGTGCTGCACAACGTCTACCAAAAAAGGGTGGCAGAATAAACTCACTTGAGAGCAACGAGGCGATGGTAAAACTATGGTAAAAAATCTGTAGACTAATGCAAATGCCGCAATCTGATTGGCTGAGCTGGTGCAGACTATCAGCCATTAGACAGTACTTGGTTGAAGATCGTTTTCAAAATGGCGAATTATGGGCGCTTTTAGCGAACTTTAGCAGGAAGATTGAGTATTTTGGTGTTTTTTCACCGACACCTAATCAGTTGTTTATTATGATTTTTACTAAAACAATTAGATTATTAGCTCTCAATTTCTATGAGGTGATCACGATTTCAATGAGGCATCACCAACTATCACCCCACGCAGTATGGCAACGAAGCGCGACCTCGTGTTTCCAAGAATCAGACGGTACACGTCACCACCTTGCGAGCTAGCTAAAATATTACCCGCGACCACCGTGCACTCTTAGTTTCATCAAATCGGGAACGCTCGCCATACCACAGACATATTTCTTACTGTTATGAAATTCCTTGTTTGTTTGCACGCGGATGAGTCTAAGTCCTCGGGTTTTGGCCTCTGCGGGGGCAATTATGCGTTATTCAATTTTTCGCTGATGCAAATAGAATGAAAACAGTTCACAGTTCAACCTGGGAACTTTCAATTGAACAACTAACCGGTACTGCACTGGTCTTGCACGTACGGATTAGCAGCCTTTCAAACAACACCATTATATGAACTTCATTTAGTGCACTATGGACACGATTCAAACACTACGAGGAAGAACGTAAAAGGGCAATAATCATAGCAAATGCAGCTTACTCGGTTTTCGCCAATCCAATGAGCGTCGCCTAAATGCTTCGATAGAACAGAAATGATATTATACTTTCTTGTTTGAAAGAGAAGTCTATATTATGAAAGGAATGGTTCATGGGCAGCGTGCGTCTATTGAGTCACTGTGCAATTGGGAAGTTGCTTTAGCACTAAAAAAGCTAGAGTAGCACTCTGTTTCACTCAGTTCAGCTTAAGTCAAGTCTTAAGTCAGAAGAATTTCAAATGCCAAACAACTGAACCACAATTGCGAGATTTCTTTTGGGCAGCTATAAAATTCCAATTAAGTCGATAATGTTCCTTAAAACGATCTTTGTTCTATGACGCTTGTTTGTATAGGTAATCAAATTTTTTTGAGTTCAACTTGGAATGAACAAGCACAAACTAAAAAATACACGAGCCAGGAGAGTGTAGTTTGTTGTCTTTGCAAAAATTAACGAGTGCTTATTTATTCCAACCGGCATTAAAAAACATTGAATGCATGTTGGCGATATACATTCAAAAATTTCATCTTGAATTTCTGCACTCAATTATTTCAACTTTTTTTACTCAATTTCAACATTCTGCACTGCTTGGGATAAATTGAATAGTTCTAAGCTAATCAGAGTGCTTAAATTTTGCACGTATATTATAACTGCAGTAAATATGCCAACGCAAAAATCACGCTTTTTATTCTTAAGGATTTATGTACGGTGGAGATGGAAGTCAACGTTTGCTCTTCCCAAGATAGCCGGCTGGAAAACAGAAACCGGGGCCACAATCAAGTGCTACATAGCAATCGAGGGAGTTTTCCCAACCAGATCGGAGAACGTCTGAGAGGAAAGTGATCCTGTGGTCTCTTTATTTGTTTTTGTTGTTGTTTTTGTTGTTGTTGTTGTTTGTTTGTTGTTGTTGTTGTTGTTTCTTTATTTTTTGTTGTTTGTTGTTGTTGTTGTTGTTGTTTGTTTGTTTTTAATTTTTTGTTTTTAGCATTTTTTTCATTTCTTTTAAGAGAGCGCGAAAGGCAAATATTTTTCTTTGCAAAATCCGTAGATCAAACAACGATGGGATGCAATCTATACTAAAACTGTATCCAATATAGTTAAAACTTTAGTATTACCCATTATGAGCTGTGGGGTTAAAGATTATGTTGAAACAAAAACGGAAGTTTTATCTTGCGTATTTGCTTTGCTGTCTTAAGTTTGGAGGAAGACTGTACAGTAAACAAAACGAAAACTACTCCTAACTGCATGTTTTCGGTACGATTTGCTGGCATACCTCGTATTAAGGGGAGCTTAGTGTGGTCTGTGAAGGTTGAGTAATCAAAATTCAATGATCCAGAGTTGAAGATGTCATAAATTAACACAAGTAAATTTTTCAGAGGCTAAAAAATTTGCGAATTATTGTGTCAGTTTGAGCAATTTACGAGCAGTGCTTGTTTATTGAAAGTTGCATTCAAAACCATTTGAATACTCTTTAATCAATTCCAACTTTTTGCACTCAGTTTCACCTTTCTGCACTATTTGATTTTAATTGTCCTAATTTTTTTTTTTTTTTTACAGAACGCAAAAAAGAACAAGGCCAGTATCCAGCCATCTTTACCTTATACTTGGTCAATAAAGGATTTATTGCATGGCCATTTTGTTTTGTTTTGTTTCGCGGAACGAAGCTGGAAATCCCAAGCGAGCAAGATAGGCCCACCCTCTCCACTCGGCTAGCCAATCAGAACTCAGGATTCGCCTCACCTTGCCCGCTCGCATAAACCAGCCATTTAATAAAAATACATATTTTCCTCTAATCATTATGTGATTTATTGTTTCACTTTCAGCTCGTGTCGAAAAATACAACATTTAAGTTACTGTGATTTGGTAGTGAATTACGCCTAGAAAATTGTTTACAGTAATACTAGTGTTATAATCCATGAATTTTCTAACTTTATTTACAAGTTCAAATTTCCTTTTCAGTCCAATATTTCGTCGTTATATAGCATATAGTTGCTTTCATATTAAAAAACAAACTTTATGCCTTCCAAAAGTTAGCTTGAAGGTGTTTCTCGGTCATAACAAGACGAGGACTATCTATCTGGGTTTGCAACTCCGTACTGAGGCTAAGGCAAAGAGAATAAAGAGAAAAAAAATTAGTTATTTCATGGGAGGAGTGGGTATGTAGAGATTTGGGTTTTTCGAGTATTAGGAAGGAAGGAAAAGTCACTAACTATGCCACTAAAAACACCGCTTATGAACAAGACAATGAAATTGCAAGTACATTAGAATACCAGGAGCGTTCCCTATTAGGACTCCACCCCAGGATAATAGCAAATGGTGCTATTTCCGCGGAAATACTAACCGCTTACTAACCGAGCGCGAGGGCCGTATTGCAACGACCGAGGGCCAATATTCCCCAGTACGGCCCGAGCAAGCTCGGTTGGTAAGTTGTTAATTATATGGCACTCTATTTCTGATAGTAAATGTTCGTCTTCTTCATCCATCTTTGAAATTTCGGAAAAATTTCAATCTTTTTAGCTTCTTCTGGTAGTTTCACTGTGAAGAATGACAATATTCACAGTTTTTTTTCGCTGTTTTGTTGCAAATTTTGAATTTGTCGGCTTCGCTCCAAAACAAAAAAAATACACGGGTTGGACCGTTTCCATGGAAATGGTCCGTACTGCAAAATCCTGACCGAGAAAGAACCAATCAGAGTACAGGGATTTGCCTAAGACTGGCTTTGCCATATAATAAATACCTCTTACTAACCGAATTCAAGGTCCGTACTGTAAGTTACGGACCGCGTTTTTCCGCTCGGATTTATGGCCCAAGCCCAAGCGAAGCGCGCGGACCATAAATCCAAGCCGAAAAAACGAGGATCCGTAACTAACAGTACGGACCGAGAAAACAAGGTTTGTAAGATATTTATTATATCTCAAAACAAACTTTTGAATTTAGCGGGCCATACAGTGAAGTACGGCCCGCCAAACTGGCTAATACAGCGCGCGTACTAACTGAGAGCATTTATATATACCAACTAAGACGAGCCAAATACCATCTTTAATATGCAAACATTTTTTTGGGGGATAATTTTAGCGAGAGTTTTGTACCGTACTCTGATATTCCGCTTTTCTATCTTGTCAAGAGTAGAGCTTCAAGGGAAATATGAGGTTCTAAACATAGCTTGATTTGCTACCGGGACGGCATCCAACACATAGGAATGCCCCTAAGATAAGGCTCCTGAAGGTAAAATTACCTCTTTCCAAGTTCTTAGACAACAGGGACGTACAACCTCACATTTATTATGGTTAAATTTGGGTTAAGTTAAAACTACAAATACTTAGCTATCCTAGAGCTTTGAAGAATAACATAGAAAAACGTAGACTAGCCCTTTGGCAAAGTCCTACCAATAAAATAAATTCGTTATTTATTCCTTTCGATCTTAAAAATTGCCGGAGTGCTTGCCTGAGCTACGTATAACAATGCAAAATCTTGTTCGTTTATCATTTTGTTCCGATGATAAGTATGTCATTTTGCTTTCCTTTTGGGCGTTTTGTTTCGAAATACTCAATTTGTAAAAAGTAAAAGCAAATAAACTTCAGAAATGGCGGGAAAATTTGCCGAGCGCCCACCGACTTTGTCACCTTAGCTGCAAATCGTAAATTTTAATGTTAAAGGACGACGACTCGGCACAACCGAGGTGGCCCAACGGCATCGTCGTGAGAACGTCGATTCGTAAGTTCTGTATTGTTCGGGAAATTTCGCCTCAGAATCGAAACGCAGAGTTTTTGGAGCGTTTAATTTGATAGAACTTGCTTAAGCTCCCTACTAACAGAGAAAAGAGGTGGGAAACAGCCGCAATTTTGGCGTGAAAACACGACAAACGCCGTCGCTTACGACGAATTTTTCAAGGCATTTCAACGAGGAAACGCAAGTTTTCAAATGTCATATTTTTCCACGGTTTAATCAGGAAAATGGTTGAGTTCTTTTGCCAGGATAATGAAACAACTTGAATTTTTCAGGAATTACCCACGTCTAAGTATTAAGCGTAAATAAGGTGTTGTAGAAATAGCATAAAAGAGTTCGTTTTTAAACAAACTGGTGCTGTGTTGGTAATGAACGTTAAACCAGCGTAAGATTTGAAGGGTTTTGACGTTTCTATGGTTAGCCATTCGTCAGAGGGAGAAAGGTAAGAATCCTTTAAACCTTTCAGTGGTGAAAACTTACAGTATCCACTCTTTTCAAAAGCCATTCTCTTTGTGTTGTGAATCTAGAATTGTCTTGATTCTTGTAAGAGAATACAGGTTGAAAGAACAAAAATCTAGCTTGAGGTCTCCTGGTCAGAAGCAGGGCCTGTCTGTTATAAAGTGAGTTTACGACGGTGGTATTTTAGGGCGATGACGTTTCCAGCGTTAGTCCTTAGTCAGAGCGACCTGCGGTGGTGCAACTTGCCTGATAAACCACTTTTCCCGAGTTTCACTTTCGCACCGACAAAGCACCAGCTCATTTATAAGCCAATTCCTTTATACTTGCCACGGGATTAGGCTCATGCAATGCTTCAGACAAATCTCTATCACTGCATTCAAGATGGTGGCTTGAACAATCGTTTCAAGAATATCTACTTTACATCATTAACCACCTTACAACCAACAATCAGCTTCAACTTTTGATCCGCAAACTGAATCATATTCAAAACGGTGCTCCCTACAGTTTACCATCAGCGTCTAGAAAGTGATTTCGAAACAACTTACACCGATAACGTCTACCGTAGAAACGTATTTCGATTTGTTAACAGCATGGATCTGCCCAAAAATGCCAAAATGATCGATAGCTTAAGGTAGATAATAAAGAAAACTTACGGTTGTTGGGGCGTTGATTGGTGGCTGAAATCCGCGCTTCCCCTTCCCATTGCACGGTCTATATCGGTTCCAACGGACGCATGATCTTCTTCTCTGCTCCTTGGGTTCTTTCTGCGGAGCGGATTGAAGCGAGCTTTCTACTTCGTCGTCAGGTGACTCGTTCGAAGAATTCGCGCGAATTACCAGAAGAACTATGGATAAAAACAGTAAGAGTAACAAGACCACGCGCCTTGCATTTAGCATGGTAACTGTTATTGAAAAACTGACGCTTAAGCGAAGAGATTTAGCTGGCTGGTTAAGGAACTGATCTCGAAGCTATTTATAGTCTATGGGCACTTGGAACCGGCTTCGTCCCACAACCATTATAGCTGGCATCAATCTGACGATTTTTTACATCTGTCGAATGAAAAGTTATCGATCTATTGTCAGAGGGTGTAAGATGGCATTCTAACTACTTACTTCGTAAATATGATTACAGCAAACTAATTTGTAGCCGCAAGCTTGTAAAGCCACTTTACGTCAGCCACGTGTCCTAAGTCAAACAAGAGTTAGACAAGATGTTATATTTAGAGACCTTTTCCTCCTGCGCGGAAAAATTCTCCAGTTCCACGAGCTCCTCCGCTTTCTTTATTAAGTGAGCGGGAGCCACAATTCAAAGGCGTTATCTTGTCTTAATTCCCTTAACTGCCTCTGATTTGGTCAACGTATGCGGATGACAGTCGTAAATATGAGGACAAAAGAAATGGGGGGCACCGCAGAAGAAACGAAACACCGGTGATTAACTTAGTTAAAGGGGTTCTATATCAAAGCGTGCTATCAGAATATTGCTTTTCCCTAAAAAGGATGGTTTACGTTTTCTACCTTTTATTTCATTAAGAAATTTAAACCCTTAACTACCACCGTCACAACTCGAGTAACAATGAGTAGTTCCTTCTTTTTGATTTATTGAGAAAACTATGATGTATAACCATTTATTGAAATATTGCCGAAACTTTCTTTGTCATAGTTTTATCTTTTTCTTTGAATTTCAAACCATGAATATTCAGGGTCAATTTTTACACTCAATACTTTTGCAAGGAGAGTTACACTAGAGACGTTTCTGCTAATTTGGTCAACACAGCTGTTTCACAAACCACAGAATTGATAATTGTAGAAATGTAAAAGTGCGGGAGTATGCTTAAAAGAACAATATAATTTTTCCACCTTTTTTTAGCACTTCTAAATACTCTCTGTTTCCGTTTAAGTAAAAAGAAAGATCCTTAATTCTTACTTGAAGGTCAGAAAGTTGAAACTTTCATCACGAGTTGGTATTAAACACAGTAGTTTGGTAGGTATCAATACAATTGTTCATACTGCGTTGTAAATTAATCTGTATAATTTCTCCCAAACAACCAAATATTTGATTGGCATATTGGTGCGTAATTCGTTCCATCATAATAGTTTTAAGTTTATTGGCCTTTCAATATCGAGTCAAGACTCTTGAGAAGATTTCTTGAGAAAGGGAAGTTCAATAAACGATCCAGAAGCAAGGGTAATACAACCACGAGCAGTGGTTTCTGTTTTATCAAACCTATGCTGTGCCTAGAGATTCCGATGTGAAAACTGCGAGGAAAAAACTCTGGAAAGGTCTATTCACCTCAAATGATTTGTTGTTGTTGTTGCTGTTGTTCGCAAATGATGGCTTTATTATACGTTGAAACGGCTTCACAACTTTAAAATAGATTCCGAGATAAATTTTGGGAAACGTCGAGTTAAATGCTTTCCCCACTTCTCCTCGGCAAGGTGGGGGAAGGTTCCTGAATATAGGAGGATTTCTCACGTGCTAGTAACAGCGTCAAATATCTCCCCTTGGACTGAAACGTTTAGTTACATCGTGTAAAGCGACATTAAATAAAACTCCGGAAACAAAAACGCTTGGGATGGTTTCGATCCATTTACTCTTCAATTATCTGAAAATAAAATTTAAAAAAAGCCTTGCAGATTAAAAATTTAACTATAAAAATATATCTTTGCATTGTTAGAACTTTTTAATAGCTACTAGAGAGTAGTGTAAAAGTATAATGCTACAATGGGGCTCAAATTTTGAAACCATGTGACAGCTTACTGGGAAGCGACTGAACCATCATATATATGGACGAAATCACGCAGTTTGATGAAACCTTTTAAACAAAATTGAGCTTTGTTAACATGCAGCGAAAGCACTCCTTTTAAACCCGACTGAAAAGTGCGATGCTCTTATGTCATTCTTTGCAACATTTACAAGTTGTCATTTCTCTGTCAAATTTGCATGTTACATCGCTCATCATAGACAGATTAAGATTTGTTGAACGATCTTTATTTCAACCACCGTGCCGTATCATTTAGAGTAATAACTTAGAAATGAAAACCAAAAACACGACATCTGCTCAAGAGCAGCTTTACTATCAAGCATATTCCTTTTAATTTATTATAGATTTTTTCCTTTCCACCCAAAACAACACTAGCATGAATGGTTTGTCCTACGAAGAAGTTTTCAATTATGAACCTAAGTGCGGCAAAGAAATGCCAGTAAGAAAATGACACTCTCAATATAAGTAAGAGCAAACGAAGACGGTTGTTGATAATGGTTGCTATGTTCGAACATACATTTTGAAATATATGTACATATCCCTTGTGTTATCCCTGAATACTTGCCAGTATATATTTTTTTTTGAGTATTTGAAGTTATCGACTAAATATAACTCTAAAATTTCAAATTGACTTAGAGTCTTCCACTTGAGTTACCCTTGAATTCTTGATAACAAATTTGTCGTCGAGCATTTGAAGTTCTCTGAAAAAGAGAAATTCCTACCTTGACTTTTCCTCTTTTTTTTAATCAGTTCGTTAATGCTCCAGGAGAAACGACCGTTTTTGCTTAGGTCTTTTTTTATTTCACAGTTTTTTTTTTGTTAGGCCAGATGAAGCAATCTTTTGGCAGGTTCGAGAGAACAGGATTGAGTTTTGTGTGAGCGGAATTTTTCTCCACACTGCTATTACACTCACTGACTTGCAAAGTTGCACATTACATATTAAACTCGGCAAAATTTAACATGATGTCTACTGCTAATTTTGAGCCAATAGTGTGTGGTTGATTCAAGACGCACATGGATGACGTCACGAGGTTCCCAAATTTCTTGTTATTGTAAACTGGAGCGTTCCTTTAGTTAATAGCCATCATTGTCTCCAAGAAAAGAAACAACGAGATAGACATTTGACATTCGGCTTTGAGATAAACACACATGCAGAACTTGAGTGCCTAACTTTAACTTTAAGTTTGATGCTAGTTAAAAATCAGAGCAACATTTTCGATCGGTTGTACAACAAAATGGACAAAAAATTGTGTCAATCCATTAAATAACTCGTAAAACGTTTCCTGAGCGTTTCTTAGTGCCGCGAAAACTATTGTTGTATGACGTTTGTGTTGGGATGTGTCAATTTTTCAAATTTTGTTTGACGTAGCTTGTGAGCTAATGCGGCATTTACAAAACCACCTTGGACAGGATGTAGTAAGTAGCTGACACTTGAATACGATGCAAAAATATCAAGCAATCAATCTTCGTGGGCCCGTTCTTTTTTTTTCTTTCCATCGTGTCAATGATAAAACGATTAAAAACAAAAATATCAAAGAGGGTACAACTGACTTTCAGCTCATGTGCTTTATGTACCTGCTCAGTAAGACACATTAGAAAAGTTAAACCTTTTTAAACAATTTTTTTTCTTTGCGAGATAATAGAAAAGTGTTTTTTCCTGGATACCAAACTCCAGTCATTTAATTCGGCTATTCTTATTGAGCTTTCAATATGTATGAAAGCAAACCTCTCATAGCAATACGAGCTTTGAACTAAACTGATAAAACTCTTTCCGTCTCAATGAGATATGCTTTGGATTAAGCCACTTGAGGCAGACATGAGTGTTGAAAAAAAAAATGAATTTGATCTTCAAATGATCAGAACTTAAACAGCCTTGAGTTGGAAAAAAAAACTGTCAAAAATGTGACGTCTTTGAGAGAGAACGTCAGTTCTTTTCCCGCACAGGTTTGTTCACATAATTTCCTACACAGCGTCAAACAACGAATACTATTTGAACCATACTTGTTTATATGGTTTAAATGATATTCAATAGTTCCTTGAAATTTGAGTTGAAATCATTTTGATTCTAAGCTGAAAATAATTAATGATCTACCCCTATCCCCCCTCTTAAGACAGGTTCGCTGTTGTATCAAACTGTGCCTTGATCCAATTTAGCTCCCCTTCAGTCAGTCAAAGATAATGACAAAAGTAATTTCCAGATTTAATTGATCCCAGGTGCTCTGAATGATGCCCACATTGCCCATTTCTGGTATAATTGGCGGTTTATTTGTAATGCCCAAGAGTTAAACAGCGATTGGCTCTCCTCGAGTTCTCTGATTGGCTGGAATTACGCAATGATTGGACGAAATAGGAAAGCTGAGAGGCAGGCTAATACACTTGATGTATCGTGAAACCATAAAAGTTAGGAAGGATAAGTTAACAAAGGCAAAAAGTTTCCGTATTCATGGACGAGTCATGTTTGGGTGATTTTGTATTCAAACCCGGATTCTGAAAACTTTAGGATGTGAGGCAACATCGCTGTTAGTGTGAAAACGTTGAACGTGATTTTGGTTTTACTTCAGCCCAAGAAAGATTGCCGGAGTAAATACTAATAAATTCACCGAAGAAATCAGTGTTTAAACGGCTACGTATTCCGAATCTGAACGTTTTCGCTTTAGATCACAAATTTCAAATTATTGTTAAAGCCGAAATTTTTTTCTTTCGTCTAAAACGGAAAAATGGAACTGCGACAGTTTGAACACTTTGGGGCCGTGAGTCGTCAGAATCTGGAACGATTTATTTTAGTGTAAACGTTGTCACATAGATTTAAAAGACAGAGAAAAAGAAACAGCTATTATTTTACCTCTGACAAGATATTAGAACCTTATACCCTCACAAGTAGGATTTGAGTTTCCTCTTAACATTACGTTTCGAGGTCGAGAGAGCATAGATTTTTGTTTAACTTTCCTCAAACTCATCAGTAATGCATAAGAAAAAGACAAATGAAATCAAGCAGCGTGACGTGTTTGAACATCTGATGAAACCTGGCTCGTTTTTGCAAAAACCAAAATACTCTGCTGCACGTCGAATTTCCAGCTTTCTTCTCGGTGCTTGATTTGTGATGAAACACTGTACCTGGTGTTTGACATTTTACATCTAAAACTCAAGTTTCCACTAACTGAAAGAAGAAAAGAATTAGCAATCTGGGCTCTCCAGGCTTGGTTAACAAATTTCTTTCCGAGCTAAATCATTAAGTGTGACTTATTTTCCTACCGAATATTAAAGAGATCACTTAAAGAGAAATTTCATATTCTTGTGCTGACAATTTGAGATAGCAAAAAAACGATAAAAGTTGATTAACAATACAGAGTAACTGTATGTGCCAAATACGACTATTTCTAAAGCTGCAACGATCTCAATTTTTTATTCACGAGACTTAAGATAAATGATTAAATGATCGGCAAAACTTGAACAGTTTTTTAACGGTCAAAAAAATGCACCCACTTTGAAAATAGAAATCAATTTTCAACTTGGAAAACACCCTTCAAAAATTGTTTTATCAAATGAATTGATAAACTATGTTTCAGCAACGAAATTTTTAAGGGTGCCGACGTTTCAAGCGTTAGCAGCTTCGTCAAAGCAAATTTCAACATGAAATTAGTTTAATGGGTTTGCTCCCACGAGTCTCCTATGCCTTCGTTATAAGGCGTCCTACTATATTGGAGAATTAAAGATGTACTTCTTGCGGGGAAATCTAGCATTTCTTTCAAACAATCATGACTACCTGGACAGCAAATCTAATCTAGTAGAAATGTTTCCAGCCAATAGCTCCTAATTTTTGTTCTCCCGTTCGAAAGTTTTAGATAAAACAGCAAGAAACTAAACCGATTATAAAAATCTACACGGTGTTTATTAAAAGCAAAGAATGCCAGGGTGAATTTGTATTCTTGCTCAAAAATATTTGTTGAAAGTGATCAGAAAAATGTTTGAAATCGGTCTATGTAAAACGCCCAAGAATACGAAAACCAGGAGAAAACCAGTTTTCTTTATTGCACGTTTTGTATAGATCGTTTTTCAAACATTTTTAACAAGTTTAATCAGTACAAACATTTTTGTAACGCGATAGACAATGATCGCCCAATTCGTACCGTCGGTAGGGAGTTGAAACACAGAAATATGGATTTATTAAACGAGTTGATAAGACATACAGGTATACCATCGTTAGATAATAAAATTTTATCACCTTACGGTGGTATAATTTACTTTTTCAACTAGTAAGATAACCCCACGGTTGAGTTTCTCGAAAGATCCGTAGAAAAAAATGTGCGGGATTGAAAGGCCATGTTGCAAAAGTGTAACCCCTTCACTCGCTAAAGCTGTTCCCACAAAAACATTTTTTGGAAAAGAAGTTCTTTCCTTGTTGCAAAGCTTAATAGAAGAAATTTTTTGTTAGCAAACTACAGTGTGAATTATTGTAAACAAATTCGACCAAAACCTTATAACAAAAGAAATGTTTATCAAACAGGTTGATAAAGTTAGTTTTACCACTGTAAAATTTGAAGGTTGCTGAGGTTTCGTTATCCCTTCAAGCATTGCTTCTTACTCAAAGCTTATTGTATAAGAAAATTAACAGCTACGAACAGATGTCTAAACCTGGGAGTCTTCAACAGCAAGACATCCATTTGTGCTTAATACAGGAGAGGGATCAAAACCTTTAATTCAACGGGTTGTTTATTCTGTTTTTTTAGCCGAACAAAATCTGAATTGAACAAACTCAGATCCAGACCCCCTAGGAAGAAGGATTATCATTTATGAATGCTTGATTTTTCAACAATGTGGATCACATTCAATGAATAAAGACGTTTTGTAATTTTTTTGATTCCTTTTCGATCTTGGGCTCTATAGCTAACCCTTCGCGCTCAAAGTTACCTACTATGTGGCTCTCACCGAAAACATGAAACGACGTAGCCCTGTTAGAGCTACTAAACCGTTAAATACCATGGTACTATTTGTTTTCCTTTGGCATGTGATTCTACTTCCTTCCTTCGTGCATTAAACCATGAATTGTTGCCTTTATTTAGGTTTTGATAAAAGGAGCTTCACAGTGTAGCCTTATCAAGCCAGAAAAAGACACTTAACAAAAGTGTCGAACCGTCGGGTTGGTGGATTGTAATGTCTCATGTTCTGATGTCTTGCAACTAAGCAATTGGTTTTACCTTTTTATCTACCCTATCAGAAATGATTCATTGTGATTCCTCACTGGAAAGTTACTTTACAGTCTAGTGTTATTGGCACTGTTTGGTTTACTATACAGTCCAGCAATAACTTTTTTATCCGTGCATCAAATCATTTTTTTGCGAATGAACGGTACTGCACTATGGCACTTCCTGTTTTTACTATACAGTGTGGTCCTATCTTTTTCAGCTGACGATAAAACCATGCAGTGTGACCATTTTTTTTGGAAAGCTGCTAAACAGTACTGTACTGTGGTATCGTTTGTTTTAATAAATATACAGTGTGGTCCTAAATGTTTCAGCAGTAGATCAAATCATGTAGTGTGACCATTTTTGGGAAAGCTGTGTAGTTCTAACTTTTCCATGTATGGATCAAACCATTTAGTTTGACCATTCTTTAAAAACTACTGAACATAACTGTCCTGTGGTATTGCTTGATTTACTTTAACATATACTTCAGGTCCATCAGATTAAAACTATTCTGTCTGACCGGTCATGTTTTTAAAGATGTTGTTACATTGCTTGCATATTTTTAACGTTTGTTTCTCAGTATTCCGCAAAAATATTTTTAAATGTTGCTTTTTGCGACTTGCACTTCTTTCTAAACTTGAAGAAGTTTAAAGCTGCACTTAGAATTAAGAAAACTACAGCTAACCAAGTCGTTTTTCTTAAAAGGAATCTAAGCACGGGCGACAATATAGAATGGGAAGTTGTATTGTTATGATCTGCTCAAAGGTCTAACAACAAACAATCCCACGAAACCATATAACAAAATGACAAGTTTTGTCCAAGCAAATAGGCCGATAAATTCGAAAAACTCCTCGCTTTGACCATTCAAATTTGTTTTGAATCCTGCGCGTTCTAATTCGTATAACCTTCCTGACTTTAATTGCTTTCTTGTCCGCCTAGTTGCTGCACTAAAAAAAATCATTTAACAAAACCTAGACTTGTCCTTGGGACAGTAAACATATTTTATCTGCGAGACTTTGCGAGACGGCGAGACTAGCGTTTTTCTCTGCGAGCCCGAGACATTTTGACTTTTTAGATTGCGAGACCGAGACTTCAAAGTGTTTTGAGTGCGAGACTCTTTCGTATAAAAATCGAGACTGCGAGACGCACATAACCGCTAAAAAACGAGACTGCGAGACCCGTGAAGTTCGACTAAAATTTTGCGAGACCCAGAGTTTTTAAAGGAACATTCGCCACCCCTAGTAGTTCCAGACAATAGAATTCGGTGTACATTGTATCGTATAATAAACCAGCTTTCTTAGCTTTTCCATATAATAGTTTTCTCGTGGTAAAAAGACCCAAGAAAAAGGTAAAATCGTGTCAAACTTCAGTTTAGAGCTCGTCGAGCACCTAAACATTGACATAAAATCTATTACGCGCCGCTTAAAAGAACAAATTGAAGACTAAGGGCCCAAAAGGTTTTATACGAAACATCCCGTCGAAACGCAGCCTTTTTCGCGAGTCTTTTCTCCACTAGAGTGTAAACGTTTTAATGGTTTGAAGAGAATCTTGAAGCTGAAAAACAAATTGAAAGGGAACAACAGAGAACTTGGATTTTGACAAAATCTTGAAGCTACACAATGCGTTTATGGTGAACATTAGATAAACTAAGAAAAGGCTTTTGACCATGCTATAAATTGTTAATTCCTCTGAACAACTTACGGCATAGAGTAGTGTGAGCCATGTAGAGAGACCAGATCATTCTGTGAATTTGATTAAACGGAAGCCTGAAACCGAAAAACTTTGTTTTCAAACAGACTACGCATTTTTCACTCGACCTGCTTTTATTTCGAAAACCAGCTTGAAGGCTTACAAAGAAAACGAAAACAACTCCTATCGATACAGTATCATCTTAAACAAAACAAAAGCAGTACAAACAAACAAATCAATAGCAGTTTTGCACTACCCTGCATATATCCCAGGAAAACACAAACGGCTTTGTACGTTTTAGCAGACGAAATTTAGGAACCAAGTCTAACAATTCTACGACATCTTCAACTGATGAATCAAGGTGTGGGGTCAGGTCTAACAAACAAAACTGTTTTACCTTGCTTCTCTTAGCAGGTGATAAAAATAATTAGGAATTTCAAAAGTGGCAAAACAATCTTAGAAGATCCCACTGAGAAGACACTTGTGGCCAGATAAGGAAATGAAATGTTATTCCACAAGAAATGAAACTTTGCACTCACAGTCGGCGACTGCTTTTCCTTCAATAATAACCATAATATCTGGCACCTTTCTTCATCTGAGCCGGAACGATGTGATCAAGGAAGGTTCCAAAGAATGATCCTGCAAAAATTTCGACGTATAAAGCCTTGGTAGAAAGTCTCGAGAATGTTGTTTGGACTAAGGTTCAATGAAATAATCTACTCATGTAGTTATACAGTCAAGTGCCCTACTTAAAAGGAAGAAAACCGTTTTTTTTTTGGTTAATTCCAAGACTCTATATATCAAGTTTGTTTTAAAGCACTATAACAGTTTGGTTAAACATAGACCATTCATACGCTGAGGCGGAATAATGAAAGGAACATTTCCTAGAACTCAAGTCAATCAACAGTTCATCTTTGTAAAATTCATTTAGTAAGATGTTCGCCTTTGGAATCAACATAATCCTAATACAGCAGATTTCGAAACGATTACAAAGTTAACTCGTCAATGCTTTAACTACAGGTTAATTGTTAAAGCAAGAAATAAAATTTATAGGATGTGAAGTTCTGGTAATCAAAAACGTGTTAGGGGCTCACGTGATAATTAAATTCGTCCCCTTCAATGCTATGGGTTTAGCGGGTCAAATAACATGACATCATTAGGTTAAAATGAACTAAGCTTTTGTTAATTTTGATTCTGAAGCTGATTCACATTGCAAATTAATCGCGAGCACAAGAAAAAAAAATTACCTTCAATTTGAATCAAACAGAGTACGAGATAAAGCCAAGAGATCTTTTTGATATATTTAGTTTTTAAATCTTGAAATGAAGAACAGGTTAAACTCACTCCCGTCGTGAGAAAAACAATTGATCCTGCAAAAAATCTTTAGCGACTGTAAAGTAAATCAGTAAAGACGCCGAGAAGTAACGTAATTTATAAAGATCAAGCGTTGCCGACTGTGTTATCATTTTCGTTGCATGAGGTAAAAGCGATGGAATAAACTTCTCTTAAAATTGAAAACAACATCTCTTTGCTACTTTTTCCTTTTCCTGCTTGCTCGCCCTGAAAACAACTGAAAAGAAAATTCTTCTTATAAAACATATATTACTAGGCAATGCGTTCCTTATGATTTCTAACTGACCAAACTCAACGAATTTGAACCACGAACCTGTGTATCTTCACAGCGAAAATAATCATTTTCCTTAGTTTATCGCACGCTGCGAGAATATTGCAATGTTTAATCCTAAACCCAAATATGTTATTCGTTTAATTTGCACGGTAAAAACAGATGCTTGATGGTTCGTTAAGGAGTTTATGTTTGTGTCAAATCTTGGATACCTTACAGACTACTGGCTTGAAACGTTATTGGAGGTGGACATACCACAACGCAAGGTAACATGAGCAAAACACTAATGGTTGAATCGGTTATAACGATAGGCAACGAATAGATTTTATTGCAAACATTTCTTGAACGCTACCTTTGTTTAGAGTGATCTTATTAGGACACCTGTGATAAGTCCATTTGCAATTAACTCTAAGAATCATCCAAAAGAAGTCTTAAACCGCGTCTAACTGTTCAACAAAAGATCCCTGCGTTTGATATTCACAAACAACACGTCAAAACATCGAAAAGAAATCGCGGTCCATGACTACTAATTGACCAATCTAAGACCACAAGACGCCCACATATAGGCTCAGATAGATAATTCAGGGCGTTGTTTGCTCAGTAAAGAACTAATCATGTTTCGTTGGGCCAAATTAACGCTGTAACCAGGTTATAAAATCTGTGTCCACAGAAAAGCCCGCTAGATTTACTCTCGAAGCCTTCAAGCACGTTTCCTGGATTCAGGGAAAACACTCAGCGAGAGATGAAAAAAGTGATTGTTTCTTTAGCATTGTTCGTCGTTTTATTGGCGTGTCTCTCGCAGGGAGAACGCGAGCGGCAAAACGATTTTTCAGAAAACGTTGAGAACGACGCCGCTGAGGAGTTGGCCAAAACGCTGCAGAGACGCCGATTAAGAACCATGTTTGACCCGGCCTGCCTAGTCTGGAGTCGAAGAATTGACGGGTGCTTTAGACGCCATGGAAAACGGACTTTCAACACGCAAAAAGTGAGTGCAGCAAAGACATATTTGGCTAAAAATAATGTAGGTAAAAGAGGGTCTGACCAGCAGGATTCGTAAAATGCGTGCCTAGTTCGCATCACAAGGAGAACGACTGGCAAGATGAAAAACATTTTTCACGCCAATACCCTATTTACCTTTCCTCGCCATATTCGTAAGAAATTCGCTTTGGCTAAAAGATCACAAAAACAAGGATAATTACAGAGTTGAAGACTTAAAAAGGTTCTGAGCGAAACAAATTCACAAAAACATTTTTAAAGAAAGCCTTACCAAGAAGAGAACAAACAATAACGGTTATTCCCCTCCGTGTTGGCCTATAACCCAGCATAGCTATGTTCAATAGCAAAGTGGAACAAACGAGCGAAACGAAAGTTGTACAGCTTTTATGTGGGAAGCGTTGTTCATTAACTCAAAAACGTATAGTACCCTATGGCGCAACATGAGTTTCGACTCCAGGAGGTAAAAAGTATAAACTAAAGAACAATTTATTTCATATAAAAATGGTTTATTTCATTCAACCTCTTAAAATTCCTATAATCAAAACATCAATGTTGTAAAAGCGTTTTCATCGATGTTCAGAATATGCAGTATTACCATCTTACCGAAAAGTCCTTTGACAAAATTTTGTCTTTTTTCGAACGTTTTCGGAAACCGATTAAAAGACTTTTTTATTTGATATTTCGAAGTATTTAGTATCTTAATGGTTAAAGAAGAAAACTCTTTGAAATTGTGTCACTTTTCTTTCAGCTTCCAAATGATGTGTATATAGACTCTTCAGAGACTATGGATTATGAGTGATGAACGTATTTCACCCCACCTTTCTGAAGGCTCTGCAGCTGTTCACGACTTCCAAGACTCAACATTTAATTTATTTCGTTTCGAAGCGTAGAATTGTAGATGAATTATTTATGCATCCAAGTCAGGTCTTGTGACACTTGTTCAGTGAAGTTAACTTCAAACGATGGAGAAATTGTTGCGTTATATTAAAATGCAACAAAAGTATTCACCTATTCAGTTTGTATAATACAAGTTCTCCTCAATCACTAATGTGTCTAACTTTTACTTAGCCTTCGTAACATTTGTTGTAGCTGGTATACATGAGAATAAAAAGCATTCAGTTTGTTTAGAGAAAAAGACTGCTATCTAAGGTAATAGGGAGCACAAGGAAGCTAGACGAACACCTCAAGGTCGTTACCGATGAAAAAATGAATTTGACTTCCTCCAGTGTCAATGGCAACAGGCTTGTTACACTTTTCTTCCCACATTTCTTTAAAGCCGTCGAATTTTCGGACTTACGCCATACGCAGTTCATAACAGATTTCTCTTAGCAATATTGCTCTTGAGCATTCGCGTGTTCCAGAAAGAAAACTTGATAAAATGTCACGTTGCTGTTTTGCAGAAGACTATAAAGAAACCTTTCCGATTGTATTTTTCACGTGCACTTTTATTGTTTCATTAATTAACACTATTATTTGGTTTCTTAGTCCCGTTTTGCTTAAGCTTATCTTCCGAACTTTCCAAGATTTGTTCCCTAAATCCCGTAGTCTCACTCTCCCATTACACCGTAGCTCGCATGCCTTACTCACATCCGTCAGACTGAATTAATAAGGTTTGACCTAAGATTTTCCACAAATCTCTTCATTTTTTAGCACCCCGTTTTAGGCTCATTTTATATTTGAAACACCAAACTTCGCAAGTTCCAGATTTAGCGATTAGACTGAACAATCAATAGCTTTTCTTTACTTGAATTAAGATTATGTATAAGCTTTTTGAAACGTTTTTAGCCATTTTCCTTCACTTGAATTGTTCAAGCTTCTCCTCAGCAACAAAGGGACCTTGTTATTTCAAATTTTCAGTTTTTCTGGAGTTATCACCATTTAACCAGTATCTTGGGGCACAGTAAGTTGATATCCACAATAAACTGCTTGTGCGATTACGATAAAATTATCCATGTTTGCTTACAAACCACATTCATATTTGATTTCAGTTGAGACGCAACAAAAAGCTGTGTATCTGTAATTAATGAGTGCCGTGCATGTGTTTTGAAGCAACACAAAAGAGAAATGAAAATAGACACGAATTTCTTTGTCTCGTATTAAGCTTCAATTCGATTCAATGTAATTTCTTTCCTATTACAGAGTTTTCCTTCTGCCAACGGTTCTCGCATATTTGTTAGCAACTATCACACTTCGTCGTGAGATAAATAATAAAAAATTCACAGCAATTGCATAATCCACGCAATGACAAACAATACATCCGATCAGTAACTATCATACCGTTCACAACCTCGTCGCATGAACTATCTCAGGTAACGATAAAGGACCCATAAAGATGGTGCCCTGGGAACGAACTTGCACTGAACGGTAGTAGATTGACTATCGAAAGAAATTTTGCGAATTCTCTGGTTTCGCATTGTCACGATTAGCAATTGGCTATGTAATCTCGTGCCAACTTCTCAGCCAATCACAATAAAATCAAAACCAATCGTAATTTGCTCCTATGCGATTTCCCGCGCCTGGTGCTAACCGTCGAGCTCTGATTGGTTCATTAAATAATGTTTGTCGCTTGTGATTAGCCGATGTGTTCACTTTGGTTTTAGGACAATCATAAAATTTCTTTCCTAATTTATAGACAACAAAAGTGCTTATACTCATGCTAGTCGTATACACAGAGCATTGACGATTTTGATATTACCTAGACCACTTCAGTGAATAGCAATTATCATGCAAACTAGTTCCAGGATCTCATAATAATAATAATAATAAAATTTTATTAATCTCCTCAAAAAGGCTTTTCAGCTTAATTTACAATGTCAAATATCTAAAACTTAATTATTCAAAAATACCCTTAAAAAATGCTGTTTTATTTCAACCTTAAATACATCTAAATTAGTGATAGACTGAAACTCGTCTGGGAGACTATTCCACAGCCTTTGGCCTCTGAAGGAAAACGCGCGCTGACCTACAGCCGTCCTACAGAGTGGTATATGTAGGCGGTCCTTATTCCTAGTGTTGCAGTTGTGCACTTCCGATCTGGTTTTAAACTTCTGACAAAGATATGGAGGTGCAAGTCCATTTAAACATTTAAATACCATGGTAGCATCCCTAACCTCAAGTTGTTTAACAATTGGCAGCCACTGTAACTGCTTAAGGATAGGTGTAACATGATCAAATTTCCTCGTTCCAGAAACTATTCGGGCTGCAAAATTTTGCACTGTCTGTAATAGCTCGATGTTTTTATTGGTAGTATTAGCCCATACTGATGAACAATACAACAATTTACTGAATACGAGAGAATTGATTACAGTGATCAACGTACGCCTATCAAACAGGTATTTTAAGCTAGGGTTTAGAGATATAATAAAACAACTATTCCACTCAATCTCGTCGCACATGAGCTATAGCCACTGCTATTAGCTCATGCACGACTCGATTTCGTGGAATAATCTGCAACCCCTGGATATGAGCAAACGCGCGCTCTGATTGGTTCCCTAGTCACAGGCTATCAGCTCATATACCATTAGTACGGGAAAGATGTCATGTATATGTTGTGATTCAATTTTATTCGTGGTTCAAATTTGGTTTTCTTTTGTTTCGGTTATGGTAATTTGATGATAATTATTTGAAACAAAGGAAAATAAAATTTGAACCAAGGATAAAGTTGAACCACAACATATATACCCACCACGAGTCCCCAACTACGTAACACATTGAATTATTCAATGCTCCATTCAGTTACGTCAACGTAACATTCAATTATGTACAGGGGACTCTTGGTGGGTATATACATGAGATCTCTGCCTGCAAAGAGAAACAATTACATACAATGGAACTCGTGGTGGGTATATACATGAGATCTCTACCATTAATACGGAAAACGGCCATCATGGGGAATGGTTTCTCGAATTAGACGGGGAGAAATTCAAGTTTTGCTTGAAAAGAATATACCAAAAATACTACCGAAGCAAATAAATATGGAATGAAATTATTCAACGGTAAGTGAGAAAATTATATAGCGAAATTGTTTATTACGATCTAAAGTGAAACTCTTACAAACAGCCGCCATTTTGAAAGATCTGTGGAGCCCGTAAGTGAGTTTTTATCTTATTTCTGCCTACTTTTTCCACTTTTAATTCTCAAGTTTATTTGCTAACTCGCAAAAATATTTGACAAGTACATTAATATTAAAGAGATGTTTAAGATCTAGCCGGACTCGTGTTTGAAACTTTTTTACACATCGGCTCGACAACACGTCGGCTCGACAACAACATAGTTCTGTTTACAAAAAAAAATAAAAAAAATTAATTTCGTACAAACTAGTTCCAGTGTCTCATAAGCGAGGGTTTAGAGATATAATAAAACAATTATTCCACTCAATCTCGTCGTGCATGAACTATAGCCAACTCGTTGCTACGCGCCTCTTTGGCTATTAGCTCATGTACGACTCGATTTCGGGAATAATTCAGTGTTAAATATTGTTAAGTAAGTTAGCAATCAAAGGATGTATTGCGTGGTTTGATCGACGGAATAAACCGTGCGAGCTTCAGAATTTGACTGAATATTAAACCAAACACTTCTACAGTTCAATATTCCAAGGTGAAAACTGAAAGGTCGCACCGTGTGGTTTGGATCAATATAAGTATCAATGTTCAATAAAACCACATGTTGTGACTCGATATGACATGGTGGTGCTCACCATAAAGCATTAGAACAACTCGTTTGCAATAAAACGAAAAGTATAGCAGTCAAATGGTTAAATTGTTTAAGGTTCCATATTTTTTGTTTCTATTTATCAGTTTCTTGTAATTGAAAATGGTTAGATTGAACTTTCGCCTCTTTTTTGATGAAATCAAGAGAGAGTTGTTTTCTTTTTTGACAGCTAGTTTTGTTTAGTCCGAGTGTTGTTGTGCTTGCAAGACATTTGAATGATCATCCGGTCTAAAGACGACTATGAAAGAAGGGATATGGAAGAGCCGTTTTCTTGGTCAAGGCCTGTGGTAAGTAGGTTTTCTGTACATTGATCAGTCACTCACCCACAATACAGAGAAATCTTTAGCTATTTTGTTATTCAACTTTGGTCAAAGTAATGCCCTTCTAACATTTTTAACTCTTGAAAGAAATCTTTGATTACTATTTCGTCATTTTGACTTAACTGTGGCGTGGTGCTTCGGTTAGAGCGTTACCAGCGCAATAGGTTAAGTTTTTTCTCTTGATTTTCAACAATGTGTAGGTAGTTTTCGAACAAGTGTTCCAAGTGCGGGAGTGAGTTTACTATGAATATAGACAATTAATACTCGTGGGGTAAAACTAGCGTGATTCTTTTGTGGAAGTCTTCAGCAAGGCCACGACAGAGTAAAAAAGGGAAATCGTCGCCCAGAATAAAGCATAGCGTCTCTAAATTCAGTAAAAAGAAATACGCGCTTTTTAAGCTCATTACTCAAGCTACCCCGCAGGGGAAGACCGAGTATAAACTGTGGGCCGTTTTTCCGTTTAACTTTTTTCCTGCATCGAAAATGAAAACGTTGCGCAATCTGCTTTCACTCAATCGCCTGTCACTCCCCATGGCACAGTGAAATATTTGCTGAATTACTTGTAATGGCGTCGAAATGGTAAAAGCAAGAATGCTTTTTTATTTCTTACTTGCGCAAAATATACCCACATGGAGCTGGAGAATGGAACGTTAATTCGATGAACAATACAAGCGGTGAAAAGTGAACATCTGAAGTCTTAAAAACGACGAATCATGGAACTTAACAGCAAACGATCAGTACGTCCATCGCGGTAGGTAAACATTATAGGGAAAGGTAATCCTGTTGGATATAGATTTAACAAATTGAGAGAAGGAATCGAACACCTTGAATGCTTCGGTGTTTGGCGTAGCCACGCGCGCCTTTAGGATCCTATTCCTGTAGTCGAATCCGTTGTGTTGTTTGACTATTCTTTCCCTTTATCTTAAGCCTTGAGCCGCATGTTACAATATCGAATGGTATGATCGTTTAAAGGCTTAAGGATCCAGGTCTGTTCGTTCCTCGTAGCCTGAAGAACTCCCGCGATAGTTTTTGTGAAATATTCAGTATTATATGCCATGCTACTCTAGTAGTATATAGGAGGAGTTATACCCACACTGTTGTTGTAATTGTTGTAATTGTTGTAAATTGTTGTAATTTTTGAAAAAAGGAGTTATACCCACAGTATTGTTGTAATTTGTTGTAATTTTTGAAAAGAGCCCATTTTTTTTATTAATTACTGAAAATTTTAAAAAAATATCACCCAAAATAATATCAGAAAATTATCAGAGTGTTAATCAGGTGTTGCAAAAAATAAAATGAAATTATGATTTGAAAAGAAGAATTAATTTATAAATTACAAATGGAACAACTACAAAGATTAACTGTAAAACAACTTAAATATATTGTTAAAGAGTTGAAAATTAAAGGACGATCCAGAATGCGAAAAGAAGATTTCATTAAAGCGTTGGAAAAATTTACAGATGAGGATATTAATAAGTTAATCCCAAAAGATACTATAAATGATAAATATATTTGTATTCATGGAAAGAGTAAATATTTTTGTAAAGAGTGTGGAGGATCTCAAATATGTAAACACAATAAAAATAAGTATCGTTGTAAAGAGTGTGGAGGATCTCAAATATGTAAACACAATAAAAATAAGTATCGTTGTAAATTATGTGGAGGATCTCAAATATGTGAACACAACAGACAGAGAAATTTTTGTAAATTATGTGGAGGATCTCAAATATGTGAACACAAAAAACAGAAGGCGAGTTGTAAAGAGTGTCGAAAAACACAAGATACACAACAAAAATAAAAAAATAAAATTAAAAATTATGATTTAAAAATATTAATTAAAATATAAAAAAAATGGAAAGATATGAAAAAAATGAGATTGATTTAGAGTATTTTAACCGAAAAAAATTAGGTTTTCATGATTTTATGAATTCAATAAAGACAGATTTGACACATAATATCTCAAAAAATCTTTGTTTTATTGATAAAGATAATGAAGTGATTGATTTTGAAATTTTTTATACTAATAAGAATTTTGATGATTGTTTTTTTGATTTTTTTAATAATATAAAAAGTTTTGATGAAGATGGTATATTTACTGATAAGTTTGAAAGAGATTTAATAGATTTTGTTAATGAAAAAGAAAAAGAAAAATATGATTATGGTGATGATGATTATGATGAACTGATAGAATATAATATTAATAATTTTATTATTTATTTATTTCATGTTACTATATACATAGATGTTGATAAGATATTACATAAACGTAAATTCTACAAAGACTTGTATGATGAAGTAATGCCTATAGCATGGCATCCTTCTAGAGTTTTAGATTGGTGTACTGATATCGACGAGTTAAAGTTTTTGAAAGAGTTATGGGGAGAAAATTAAGTTATATAACGCTTATATGTGTTACATAACAAAAAAAAAAATTACCGAAATAGATACCACGCTAATCCACCAGTGATAATTATAAATGTTAATATATTGGTTTCGTGTTGTGTGGTCACGTCCGACTTTTCATTCTGGTACTTACCTTCAGTCAGAGTTGAGGGTTTTTGTTTTGGATTCCCTCTAAGGTTTTCCTTTGTCTCAGCTATATGAGGTAACTTTAAATTTGAAGATCCCATGTTATGACTTATTCCAACCTGTTTTGATTCAGTGTTTAGGGAATTATTCACTCCAAAATTCATATCATTGCTCGCTTTCATAAGTTTGTTATTAAAACCAGTCACGCTTTCAGTGTTGATTATCATATTACTTGGCATTAACCATACACCAGGAGCGATAGCTAAATCAAGCCGCAATTTCGCTTCTTGTACAGCTAATTGATATCTTTGGATAGAACTAGAAATGTCATTCTCAATCACACTACTTTCAAATAAAGCCAAGAATTCTTGTTGCGTCTCGATCGCTCCGCCACCATTACCATAAATCGAGTTTCTTGTGTTAACTTGCGCTCCTAATATGCAGTAAACAAAAGCTTCGGCGGATCGATTCAATCTACCAAGTCCAGCTTTAGTGAGTCCATGACCACTTGTTGGGATAAACCAAGAATATTTAAAATCAGCAAAATCATCATTACGGATAAATGAGATTAGATTACCCTTTTCTTTCTTACCACCTTCATCAGCAAATTTACCACCTTCACCAGGCCATTGATCCGCTTCATGATCGTAATTTCTTACAATATGCACATTTTGATATCCACCACCTTTTCCATTAAAGCCAGAACCATAATCAAGGAATATATCGCCTAATCCTCCATTTCTTCCACCTTTCCATCTAAAATCAGAATTATTACTAACCCCAAATTCTGCACACAATCTTTGATATGCTACTTTACTATAAGGATTATTATTTATAACAAATGGTTTCTCGTCAGGTAGGGGAAGACTCAATTCATATAATATTCTCCTTATTGTGAAATATACATGAAACTTAATAAAGCTATTAATAACTTTAGGATAATTTAGACTTTCAAAAGGACTTATACCACATCCTGAGGTCGCACACCATACTGCAAAGTTAAGTTGCTGAGGCCAATAATTCATATCGGGAGAGTTTAACCATTTTCTACTTTGCTTGCCAAACTTGAAAGTCACAACTTGATTGGTAAAAACATCACGCATCTTTGCTGTGAATTTCTTCGTATTTGATACGTATATATCTAGTGAGGTTAGCATTTTTGTTATATCAGTTGTAAAGTCATCAAAATCAATTGCAGGTATTGGATATCTTCGATTAGTAATAGTTAAACTTTTTGGGAATGAACTCAATTCAGAATCATCCAACCCTAAATCTTTCCATAAAAGTTTTTTCATATAAGGTGATAGGTCATCAGTCCATGTTTTTCCTGTGGGGTCATCATTAGACATGACAGTCATCTCATTGTATCTCCACCTAATGTAACCACCATATGGATCAGCTACAATTATGAATTTACTTTGATCAGCATTTGGATATCTTTTTATGAAATCATTGAGTGTCATTTTATTCTTTATGTTTCAGCGGAGTTGGTCTTTAGATCTAGAATAAGATGCAAAGTCTTTAAATCACCTCTTTTCTAATACCAGCAAAACAATTAAATCCTACAGGGGTTCTTTCAAATGAAATTTTTAATGTGTGGGAACGGTTCTCCCCCTCCCTTCGGTCAGGTCCTATAATATGTCTGCACGAACCTCTCTCCTTATCTGTGACATATTTAGGTTTTTTTCAGTATCTCTCCTAAATTTTTGGCGTATTTCTAGTTTTAGTTTTTCAAACTTTTCTAACTCTGATAAAATTATGGAAAATTCTTGTTCAGAGATAACATTATCTTTCAGTGCCTTTGAAACCAAGTCATTAATTGTGTTTACTTTTGCTTTTGCTAGAGAAACAGTCTGTTCATGTTTACTAACTTTATTTGAAAGTCTTTTGGAAGCTGCACCAAATCCAACCGATATTCCCCCACAAACACCACCGACAACACCTAATGGGATACCAACAACAGCACCAAAACCAGTAAGAGAAGTTCCAAGTCCACTTGCAGATAGGATAACTGAAAACACCCCACTACCAACACTGATTTTGGTAAATATTCCTCTTGCTCTGTTGTATTTTTTCCTAACATCCTCATAATGTTTAATTTCCTTCTCAAGATTTTGTAGCACTTCACATGACTTTTGTAGTCTGAAATTAACCGACTGAAAGGAGGAACTCGGGTCTACATTAATAGGAACTTGTGGATAAATTCTATTGTATTCTTCCATATTATATTTTACTGATCAACAGGAAATCTTTAAATGGATTCGAATGGGTTCGTTATTTATGTCAGGCTTTATTCCCTTTTCATTTAAAATCAACAAATCAAAGTGGTTGACTGGATTTTTAGTTTGTGGAATTCTTAAACAAGGATACTTTGTAGATGGAATAACAGCTAGTAGTTGTGAGGGGTTAAGTTCTACATTTTCACCGAGGGGTTTACAACAATTTGAATATGAAGACTTTGGCTCTATAAGATCACACATTATGTAATAAGGATTTATATATGTTGAATGATAAATGTAAATAAATTGTAATTGTATCTCTTTTACATTGGTTAATGGTGGATCTAGATAAATTCTTGTTTCAGGAGTTAGCATATCGATATATAGAAAAATTGTATCATTCGGTTTTTTTTCATTCATGTTCCTTTGGTGTTTTGTTTTTCAGCGGAGCTGGTCTTTAGATCTACTTATATCCTCTTTTTTTAAATTACCTCAGTCGTTACCCCCTCGAATTTTCATTCTTTCTACAAAATATAGAACCACGGCGACTATCAATAGCCAAGCGTTCTTACCTAAAAATCCAATAACCTCACCAGCTGTTTTGAAAAGAAAGCTAACGATAGCTCCAACCATTCCTGGTAATATTTCACCGAGTTTCTTACCAATAGTTTTCAAACCATTACCAACACCTTTACCTAATTTGGTTAGACCTTTGGAAAGATTAGAAACGATAACACCAATTACTACACCAACAGCGCTAACAACTGCAAATACTGTAAAACCATACTTTTTGAAGATGTACTTTACCCGCTCTCGTAATGGTAGATTTTTAATTATTTCATCATTTCGTCTCTCTATAGCGCTTATTTGTTCTTGATTGGAAATTATTTGTTTTCTTACCACTTCTCTCAATTTATCAACCTCAGATTGTAACCGTTCTTTACTCTGTTCTACCCTTTTTAAATTTGACTGTCCCTTCTTATACTTATCTATTTCATCTTTGTATCGATTTAATTCACTTTTAGTTTTCTCAAACTCAATATTCTGTTTAACAGCCGCATCTAATTTGCTTTCACTTTCTGCGATTCTTGTTTGTTGGCTTTCAATTATACCCTTCAAATCTTCTCTCTCAAATGAAACATAGCGTTCTTTCTCCCTTTCACCTGTTTCTACAATTGCTCTTAACTCAACTAATTTCTCATTTAAATACTTATTTTCTTCATTTTTTGCACGCAAATCAGCAATTAGTTTACCATTTTTTCCGAGCATGGTTTCATAATCAGCACCTAGAGCTTTTAAGATGGTGGTTGGTAAATTATCAACTTTTATTGACCCATATTTATCAATCAATGTATGTTCTGACGCATTAACCCTATCATTAATTTAATCTTCAAACTACCATCCCTATCCCATTTTGCTGTAAATGGAGAATCCAAAGGTTTAAATTCGGGGAACAAACTTTTTATGTCTTGCAACGCTTCAGCCCTATTATCATATTTATCACTAGGTAATTTAGGTCTAGGACCCTCCTTCTCATATTCCCTACCACCAAACGAGGTTTCTTCCTCATAATCAGGGTTAATTAGACGAGTGGTTGATGATATTGAATCCATTTCCATATTTTCTCTATCAATATCATCATCATCACCCAGATCATCTAGTGGTATTTTTTCGTATTCTGACATGATTTTTTACTCATCATTAAGAAATCTTTAAACTGATCATACAATTAACTAAAAGAATTTACTAACCACATAACCTAATGCCAACATACCACCACCTACATATGCCATCTCACCCATCTTTTGATTGTCACTAGGTCTATAATAATCAGAGAATTTTGGTTCATGTGTTTGACTATATAATTCTAAAGCTTCATCGGTATTAGAAATATTTTTTGAAGCCTGATATTTAGCATCCTTCTTTTGAGAGTGCCAATCAATGAGATTCTGTCTTTTTTCCTGATATGCAGCATAATCTTTTTGATATTTTTCTAATGCATTATCATGTCGTATTCTTTCCTCATCTGTATTATCACCTGATAGAGATTGTGCAAGATATGAACCACCAACAAAAGCTGTAGCGTTCAAAATAGCTCCTCCAACCATCATTGCTATTGTTGCCATTTGTTAGTCAATATGTAAAATCTTTAAGTTGGGTTCCTCCTTTCCTATTCCCCCTTCAGTCGGTCGCTCAGGTCGGGAGAATCTTTTGATCCTCTAAATATGTTTTTAGGTACATACTACCGGATAGGACAGCGACCCATTTAGCATAGTTTGTAATACTTGAGGATGGATCGTTCATAAATGATTCTTTAATAGCCTTTTTAGCTACATATCCAACTCCAGCTGCTAATCCGATAAGGACTGCTGAATCAGTAACAGTTTTCACAAGTTTGTTTTCATTTGACATAATTTTTATTGATGATATAGAAAACCTTTAAATAGCTTAGCGGGTCCGTAGGAAAACTACTTATTTCATCTGTTCCTCCCTTCGGTCGGTTAGATTCATCCTTATAACATTCCCACGGATTTTGGAATCTGTGTGGGTGGCGGTCTTTGTGGAACTTGTGATACCGTAGGACAAGCAGGTATTCTGTTTTCCTTCAGGTCTTTATTATAATATTCAGCGTAGCTGGTCCGGGTTCCCCTGTATCTCATAAACATATCAAATGCAGTAAACCCTATTTCAACAATGGATAATACAGTTGTAAAAGATAGCTCTGGAATCCATGCTTTTGTGGTTTCTTCTTCATTATAATTTTCTACATTTTTAGTTTCCTCTTGTTCCCTTCGGTTTTTTTCTTCCTTTTCACGTTCCATTTCCCTAGCTAACGCTTCTTTTGCTTTTTTATTATATTCAGCTAATTTCTTACCAGCAGCGACTTTTTTAGGATCTTTCTCTTTCTTTTTAGTAACATTACCTCCCGGTTTTTCTTCTTTTGGTGGATCCCTTGTAATTCGCTCAACTGCTTCTTCGGACATTATTATTTTATTTCACAAAGTAAAGAATCTTTAAATCAGTTGTGTTCAGTGACCCGCTAAGTTTTGTTGGTATCCTCTGTATTAGTACTTGAAGAACCATACCAGCTCTTCTGAACTTCTTGTATTCCTTCGGGCCCCTTAGGGTATTTGTTTATTTTAATGTGCTTAAAAACCTGAAATAGTCCGCTAGCAAGTGCTACCAATCTTCCACCTTTTAATGCTAAGAGACCCACAAAGTTTGTTAGTTCACGATTAACCAACTCATCATTCTTCAAATCGGAACAAAGAGCATCAATGTTATCTACAGGAACCATGTAAGAAATGACTTGAGAAACTAATTGAAGAGATGAATCCACCAAACCACCACTAATTTTCTTACCTAATACTGTCTGATATCTATTATAATATTTTTGAATGTCTTTTTCTGTAAGTTTCTTGATATCACCTAGACTCATATCAACACCTAAATATTCCTTTGTAGTTCCAAGAGATGCGAGAATGGCTAGTGATTCTTGTTTTATTTCAACTTCGGCGTAGCCGGCCCCCTTCGGGACATCATTATCTTTTATCTCATCTTTTACCTCAGTCTTTCCTCCGGTTTTTTCTTCTTCTATATCGGCGGAGCCGGGCCCACCTTCCAGGCGCATATAATCTTCAATTTCTGTCATATTGCAATTTTTTAATAATACATGGATTCTTTTAAATCACCGCAGGGATCTCCAAATAACATTGAAATGGATAACGTAAACATAAACAGAGTCTAGAATATTTTTCAGTTTTCAGTAGTTGTACAAACTTTTTACTGGTATCAGGGTCTAAATCACCCCCATAATCTTCTAAAAGCATCTTCATACCTTTCTGTGATGGATTATGAAATGAGACCACACAAGCCACATTTTCACGGAATGGTTTTGCTATGGATGTTAATTGCTGAGTGAGAACCCAAACTGATAAACCATGATGTCTTCCAGAAAATGCCAGATCTATAAACTTGTTTGATCGTTTTTTCAAATCATTAGATACAGCACAATCGTCTAAAATTATTAGTGAATTTGTTCCTGAGAATAAAGTTTGACAATCAGTTAATAACTCGTTAATCTCATCTATATTACTTGCATCAGGTGATAATACATAGAAATGTTTATCTTTATTTGCAAAATTATGATAGGTTTTATTTTTAGAAAAAGTCGAACATATTAGAACAATGTATTCAAAAACTTTTAGGAATGGACCTCTGAGTTGATCAATGAGATACTTTGTCTTTCCACAATTTGTTGGACCTGTTATAATACAATGAAAAGGAACTTTATCTCTCAATTCTTCCATAATTTTTGTATTATAACATTACGTTTTTTAAGTTAAATTTCATGTAATAATACTCCAGAGGAAACTAGTACTTTATCGAATGTAAGTTTGAATTCATAATCTCCATCATAGCATCAGCTACAACAAACATGTAACAGGTTATAATACCAGATCCACTAGTATTTCTTTTAATTTCTATTTTTACACCATCTTGTACATTGTTTAATGGTAGTCCTCCTCCATGAATATTATTATCAGAGTAAGTTCTTAAGTCTATCCATAAAGCAAACTTATTTGAATAAAAATCTTTTTCTTTCATACCTCTTCTTTTTGATTCTCCTATCCCAAATCGTTTCTTTATTGATTCCCATATATCAGAAGATACCATTCCCTTTGAGTATAAACGATTTGGTACACCATTAATATCAATATTTATTGATGAAATACCTGGATTAAAAAAATTCTCAGAATCTCTTTGTCCTGCAGTGTATGGTGCTATAAATAAACATAATATTCCTGTCATTGATCTTCTAGGTAAATTAATATGCTGATTTATAACTGTATCATTATTTCTGGAGATAGTAAAAGTTTTATGTAAAGTAACATTTTCGTAAAATAATCCTTTACCAATTTGATAAGCTGATTGAGCCTCACGAGCTAAGTATTCACTTGATATGCAAGAATATTCTAGTTCAAGATTTGTTATTTTATAATTTGGGGGTTTGGTTGTATCGGAATAAACAACAATATCATTAACTGGAGCAAGTGTAATTTCAAAGATTAGTTGGTTTTCTAGAGCTTTTGGATAAAAATATACTTTGTATTATGTACAACAGCAAGATTTACATCTTTTGCATCTGAATCATCCTTATCTCCTGCATTTGTTCTAAGTTTTCTCATATTTTCAGAAGAAATACCTTGTTTTAATCTATCATCTCGTTCTTTACCTGAAAGGAATAAATCATGATATGTTTGAAATAAATCATATCTTTGAGTATCCTGTAATGTTTCACCACCAAAAAGAACCCTAAGTCTAGATACAAGATTACTACCTACATTATTCACAAGTGTGTTATTAGCATGCCCATCAACAATCAAGTTGAATAGTAAAGATACACTTCCTGGTATAATAACTAAATTATCTGTAAGTTTAGGAATATTTATATATAATGTTTCGCCTGGATCAGCTGATGATGGATTGAGAGTAATTCGATTCAGTGTTGATTCCGCCTTCAAACCAAATGGCTCTCTTGGAATTCTGTTTGGATTAATTTTTTCAGACGTCATATTGATTTATAAGATACACATAATAATCTTTAAATGAGTTACCTATCAAAAATATATTATTCAACTTTTGGATATTGGAAAGGATATTCTGCAATTCCTAAATTAGCTGCGAAAGCGAAAGTAAGTGAAGATGTGGCTAAACAATGGCTTGAGAAACAGGCAATATGGCAAATATATCTACCTGCTCCAAAGTATATCCCTAGACCACACTGGACTGTGGATAAACCTAATCAGATTCACCAAGCAGATTTATTATTTTTACCACATGATAGAGTTGGAAGAAAAACATATCGATATGCTCTGGTTGTGATTGATGTAGCCTCGAGATATAAAGATGCTGAACCATTAACATCAAAAGAAAGTCATGAGATATCCAAAGCTTTTGAAAAAATATATTCCAGAAAGTTAAAATATCCTAAAACATTAATTGTTGATCCTGGAAGAGAATTTATGGGTGATGTGACAAAACTTATGGATACACATAATGTAAACATTCAAAGAAGTGAAGCTGGAAACCATAGAGCTCAAGCATTTGTTGAAAGAGCAAATAGAACATTAAGTGAACGATTATTTAGTCATCAATATGCGCAAGAAATGATTAGTGATGAAAGGTCTAGAGTATGGGTGAAACGATTACCAGATATTTTTAAAACTTTGAATAATACATCAACGAGATTAACCGGTAAAGAGCCTGATGAAGCTATAAAAATGAAAGAGGTTGATATTAAAACAAAAAAGTATAAGCGAGTTGTTGGTTATGATGAGGTTAGATTACCCCCTGGTGTTAAGGTTAGATATTTACTAGCTCATGGTGAACTTGAAGGTGGTGAACGAATAAGAGCCACTGATCCTATATGGAGTATTAAAATTTATGATCTTTCAAGGAGTGTAGTTTCACCCAATCAACCGGTTTTGTATTATTTAGTAGATGGACCTAGACGTGGATTTGTAAGGGAGGAGCTTCAAGTTGTACCCTATGATACTGAATTACCGCCTGATTCTGTTTTGAATTAATACAAAGGGTATGTGTGAATTCCATCTTCTGCAACAATACGTTTATCATAGTAAGCGTTCAGACCTAATTTATCTTGAGTATATGTTACAATTTCGTTTTTATTAACTCTAAAACCTGTGTTTTTTACCCTATCTATTGACCCTTCTAAAGCTTCATAGTATCTATTCCACGTCATATCGTTTTGGTAATGTATGGCCCCTTTACAACTAAACTTTGTTTTTCCTTTTCCATCATCGGCGTAATAACATTTTGGCGAAAGAGCAATCATTCTTTTTCCTTCAAACTCTGTCTTGAAAAGCCCTGGTGTTTTGTCGTGATATTTTGAAGTTGATAGAAATTTTTCTTTTCCTCCATTAAACCATTCTTTTCTCCGTTCTGGTTTTACAAGTTTATCCAAATCTTCATCCGAAAATACAAAGTAGTCGCTATCTGTGTCTGAATAAACTAATTCAAAATCGCTTCTGTCAATATAATAATCAATACAATCGTAGTAAAATTCCAACATTCGTAGCTTGGATAGTTGATGTACGGCTATACCACACTGATAAGGTGTATTTATTTCTACACGGCGTTTCCTTTTTGTTATTTCATATGTGTCATTTATTTGTTCTATATCTTCAAAGAATGGGCTTCTAATAGCCTCATTAGCATCATCCACGTTTTGAGTATAGCTTGTATTCTTGTGTTTTTGTTTATTCTCAATCATTTTACCATAGAATGAGTTTCCCTTCAGTTTAAAAGTATCACCTAATTCTTTCTTTCCAGCATACTTTGTAAGTAATTTTTCAATCAACACTCCAATATCTTTATTTTCATCAATAAATGGGGCCACATTGGGGAATTGTTTCAAATCATTAATAATGGTATCTATTTTATCTTTTTCATTTTCATTTACCGCTTTCTGTAAATTTTCAGCCATAAACTCTATATCACCCTCTCTTCTCGCCTCGCTTACTTCAGTTGGAAACCACTCAAAAGGTCTACCTGGTTGATATATTATAATTTTATGAACAGCAGTTATTACCAAACCATGCTTAAGATGCCATTTTATTAGCGGTGTATATATTAAAATTTTCTCTGCTCTGGTTACGCTTAACAATTTTTGTGATCCTTTTATAGTTTTTCTACCTGTATCTTTTTGATATTGTTTCATGTGATCGGGTATTAAATTTTCAGGAACACTATCTACAACAAATAAAGGAGGAAACTCCTCAAATTTTTCTAAAAGATTATCTGGTGTGTGAATATCCACTTGACAGAAACCGAACAATTTATTTGTAAGAACATCATTACAAAAATTGTTAATATATTCTGGATCTGTTGGATTTTTTACCTCAATATATTTCTCTTTTCCGCATGGCATTTCTTGGCCTGATTCATATAGATACAAGCTGTTTGCGTCATCACCATGGATAATTTTGCATGTTTTTGGGTTTTTATATTTATGAGGTCTAATTTTTGTTTCATCTTTTATCGCAAGTCTAACAAATACTTGAGCCTGACCACCAACCATACCTGTTGTTAAAAGATCATAAGCTTTATTTTTACTACATTTAGTACATTCTTTTCTTACCGCTAAACATTTTTTACATTTACCCTCCTTACAATTGACATCACATTTACAATAACAAGGATCTCCTGGGGCATACAAATCATACTTACCCTTACTATTTTTTATGGCTTTATTCAACACATATGTCATTGATATCCCTGGGATTGATACTGCATCTTTCAGTATGTCTATTTCATCACAGAAATATTTTTCACGAGTTTTTTCAACAGCTTCCACAAAAGGAATAACATCAGCCAGGGTATACTCTCTCAACCAATTCCCCATTGTAACACAACCCCTCTTTTTGAATTCAACCTTAAACTCTTCATACTGCTCCTTGGAGATTGGTTTTTTATTTTTCAGAATCGAATTAAAATCTTCATATTTCACAGGACCAATGTGAGAAAGCTTATCATATCTATCCAACCACCTATAAGGAAATACAAGTTTTTGTACCTCACATTTATTTGCTCTACACCACTTATCTAAAGATAGACCCGGGGCTATGTAATTAATCATATCCAAAAAATTAAAACGTGGAGTTTTCAGATACATATACTTGTTTTCTTTCTTTGCTACATTTATTTTACCATCTAACTCGGTATAACTCTTTACAAAATGTTTCTTAATCATATTAATATCATACTTTCCTGAATTAAAACCTAAAACAGGAACTTGATTACACCACACTTCATACTGCTCTTTTACTTTTTTTGGAATACTATCTTCATCCGGTAGGGGGTACTCCTCTCTCACTTTTTTAACAATTTCTTTCTGTCTTATATCCAATTCAGTAAAATAGTCTTTTACAAGCTCCTCTGGATTACTATTCTCAATACAGGTTGGTTTTTTCGATAAACTATCAGATATACCTATAGCAACTGGAATATGTATATTTATGAAAGTTAGATCTTCAGTAACCCTTTCATGTTGTTTTGGTTGTATTGCTTCAGAATCCCAAACAATAAAATGTGGATAGTGAAAAAATTTCTTTTTAAAGTTTACATATTTTAATTCTGGCTTTTCATGCTCCCAAACAGATACTAAATTATACCCCAAGGCTTTGATTACCTGTTCCTTTCTCAGAGTTTCGTTGTATTTAATTTTATCATCGTTTGAACAAGGACAGCCATGCCATTTACACCCATAAAATTCAAAAACTGTATTAGTCACAGGTTCGTAACCATCCACCAAAAAAAGCTCTTTTTCACCGTCCTTAACACATCGTTCACCACCATGCCCGCATAGAGCATGATGAATATGTTTACCTATAAGTTCAGCCTGTTTCTCTATCCATCTACATCCAATATAACTAAATTTGGTATTACCGCCATAAAATATTTTTTCCGAGCTGCTCATTATTGGTACACATTTTTTACCATTACAAATTACTTGTGTTTTTCCGGCTGTACAAGTTTCATCCTCAAAATGTCTATTATAATTATCATGTCTGGTAAATCTTTGTTCACATCCAGCACATTCCCAGTGACTAGTTAACAGCGATAAATCCTTTATGTAAAAACAGTGTCCTTCATATAACCCCGCATCCAAAGTTGGTAATCCTTTTTTGATCCCGCCTTTACCGTACACCAGAACCCACGTTTTTTGGTCTTTTTTTGGTTCAAACATCCTAATGTTAATATGAAAAAACTTTGAGATATCCTCAAGTTCAAAAAGATTCGTTTTTTGTACATCTTCAACTTTTAGGTTTGGGTTATCATAAAATTCTTGAGCCATTTTTAGTGCAAATTGGGTTGTTCTCTCCGCTGGTCTATTTTTCCCATCAAGACAGTTCATTTTAGCAGCCAGGGTATTCCAAAAACACATATTGTTAACATATTTATCAAGGGCGTAAATAGATTTCTTGTTGCGTAACCAATCTGGTAAAGGTCCACAACCCATTAAAGTTTCATTTGTATGAATTAATTTTACATGAACTTCACTAAACACAACCCTACCTTGATATACACCTGGTGTTTTTACAACTTCTGATGCTGGAAGATACGCGGTACTCCATACTTTTGTGTTTTCTAAATCTAGTCTTTTTATTTCACATCGTTCAATATACCCCTCAATTTCGTTTAATGTTGTAAAAGTTCCTTCTCCATCAAGTGTTTTGGGGTAAAAAGATATTTCTCCGTTTCCACGATGAATGTTGGATTTGAAGCCATATACAACCCTTGTTCTCATCTGTATCTCTGGTCTTATTCTATCCATAATCATTTGTGATATGTCATTATTAAGATCCGCATTTATTACAATGTTGTTTTGCTCCACCTGTTCATCTGGCGCGCTTCCAAAAGGAATAAATTTAAAATTTGTTGGTGTTCTTAGTTTAATTTTTTTATCTTTTTTCTCGCCTGTTTCAGGTTTATTTTGGGTTTGATTATTAGACTTTTTTCTAGGTGCTGGTGTGGGTTTTTCCTTCTGGTTATTAATATTTTTTATTGGTTTGATGATTTTTTTATTTGTGAGATTTTTTAAAGATTCATAAAACTTTATTCTGTCTTCCACTTTATAAATTTTAATTATATTCCTTTGCTGTTTATTAGGTATATTTTCATTAGTGGTAACTGTAAACGAATCATAAAACTTTTTTCTGTCTGCCACTTTGTAGTTTTTGAATATTTTTTTGGTTCCTTCGGCCCCCCTTCGGGGTTCTGTGGTTTTTTTCGAGTGTTTGGTATCCTTAATCGATTCAAAAAACTTTATTCTTTCTTTCACTTTTGAATTTTTGTTTATTGTTTTTGAGGGTTGAAGTTTATTTGGTTCAGGTTTTTTAGCGCGTGGGGGTGGAATGGGTCTTTCCTTCTGGTTAGGAATATTTTTTCTAGGTAGTGGAATGGGTGATTTTTTATTTGGTTTAGATTGTTTTATAGTTTCAGGTTTTGGTAAAGTTGGTGGTTGTGAACCTGGCGGTGTACCTACTCGTGGTCTGGGTGGTGGTACCCCTGGTGTCTCCACATTATCATACATTTCAACTAGTTCAGGAATTTTTCGCAACTCTTGTAAAAGTAAATCTTTTCGCCGTAATTTTGACTTGCCTTTAATATTATAATCTTTAGCAAGTTGATATAGTTGTGCATTAGTAAGTCTATCCATTTGTAATTTATAAATTAATTCTTCTTTTTAAATCATAATTTCATTTTATTTTTTGCAACACCTGATTAACACTCTGATAATTTTCTGATATTATTTTGGGTGATATTTTTTTAAAATTTTCAGTAATTAATAAAAAAAATGGGCTCTTTTCAAAAATTACAACAAATTACAACAATACTGTGGGTATAACTCCTTTTTTCAAAAATTACAACAATTTACAACAATTACAACAATTACAACAACAGTGTGGGTATAACTCCTCCTATATACTACTACTCTTGTGTTCGCGCCGGTTGCAGTTCGTCGAGTGCAGTAACAATTTGAACCAGGGATGTGTAGTACATTTCACCGTATGTCACCTGATATAAGTACGTGAATTTTGTAAGTACTGTTGGCAGTTTGTTTACACTTTCGATATATAGTTCTAGTTCCGGCAGAGTTTCAGGCGTGAATAGTTGTGTGGACCAGGACGTTGGAAATCGCTCGCAAAGAACTTTAAATGTTGCTCATCTTAGCTGATAAAAAACCAAAATAATGCTAATCAGCTTTTTCTTAAGAAGTTTTGTTTTGGCCTTGTTTAATTTCAGGGTCTACCATTCTCGTCGCCGGAAACAAAACGGTGGACTTTTTTACTCCCAAAGTAGTATGTTGGAGGTATTATACACACCCCCACCCACATCCCGCAATTTGATTTTAATTTTATCGATCGGATACCCACCCCCGCGCATTTTAATTTAAATTTTATGTAGTGATTATGGAGATTTTATGAATTTGATTTTCTAAATTTAATTTAAAGACAAAAAATAAAAATTTATTAAATGGAAGATTTAACCTACAAACAACTATACCAAATTGCTCGAGAGAACGATATTGATGGTCGATCTAAATTGCGTCGCAAAACACAACTTATCGAAGCGCTGGGTGAAATAGGTATCATTACACTTGAAGATTTGGAAAATTATCGACAAAGACCTAGACTAATATTTCATGATAACCCAATTCCAACACCACCCACCCCAGCACCCAGAAAAAATATTCCTAACCAGAAGGAAAGACCTATCCCAGCACCCAGAAAAAATATTCCTAACCAGAAGAAAAGACCTATCCCAGCCCCAAAAACAATGAATAAAAATTCAAAAGTGACAGAAAGAATAAAGTTTTTTGAATCGCTTGAGGATACCAAACAATCGAAAAAACCCACAATAAAAAAAATATTCAAAAACTACAAAGTGGTAGACAGACAAAAGTTTTATGATTCGGTTACAGTTACCACTAATGAAAATATACCTAATAAACCCCAAAAGAATATAATTAAAACTTATAAAGTGGAAGACAGAAAAAAGTTTTATGAATCATTTAAAAATCTCACAAATAAAAAAATCATCAAACCAATAAAAAATATACCCACCCCAACCCCACGCACTAAAAAACCTGAACCAAATAAACTACGACCCCCCACAACTTTTATATTCACCCCAAATGAAAGGATTGAGGAAGATGACCCAAACACCCGCGAATTTAATGTTGATCTAAATAACAACTTATCAGAAATGATTTTAGACATAATCAAACCTGAAATAGAGATGCGTACACAGCTTGTTTTCAGTTTTTCATCTAGAATACATCGAGGGGGAGGGGAAATATCTCCTTATCACAAATCATTTTATAGTAAGTGGGCTTTTTCAAGTTTACCTGAAATTGAGGAATTTATTGAAACGTGTGAGGGAAAAAGGTTGGATTTGGAGAACACAAAAGTTTGGGATGGATCATACTTACCAGCAACAGAGGTAGTTGAAACCCCCGGTATTTATCAAGGTAGAGTTGAGTTTACTGAAATACGGGTAAAAGTTATTCACAGCAATGAACCTTTAATGGGGTGTGGACCATTACCAGATTGGTTACGTAACAAGAAATGTATTCACGCCCTTGATAATTATGATAACAACCTATGTTTTTGGAATTGTCTAGCTGTTTACATGAACTATCGTGATGAGAAAAATAGACCTGCTGAGAAAACTACCATGAAGGCTTTAACACTAGCCCAAGATTATTACGGTAACCCAAAAATGAAAGTTAAAAATGTGGAGAGGATGAAATTGGTTGAACTTGAGAATGTTGCTAAGAAGTTTTCTATTAACATCCGTGTATACGAACCAAAAAACCAAAATGTTTGGATGTTAGTGTATGGTAAAGGTCGAATCAAAAAGAATTTGCCATGTTTAGATATTGGACTTTATGAAGGTCACTGTTTTTACATCAAAAATATAGAGATGTTAACTAAACTCTGGGAATGTTCTGGATGTCACAAAAGATTTAACAGACACGACAATTACAATAGACACTTTACAGAAAAAAGATGTTTAGGAGGAAAGACACAATTAATATGTAATGGAGAAAAGTTAAAACACATCATGAACAACTATGAAAAGGTTTTTTATGGAGGTAATACCCAATTTAGTTATACAGGGTGTCGATGGATAGAAGCACAATCAAAGAATATTGGTAAACACATTCATCACGCTCTCTGTGGGCATGGAGGTGAGCGGTTTGTGATGAAAGATGAAAAAAATTTGGTTGATGGATACGAGCCAGAGACTAATACAGTTTATCAATTCTATGGGTGTAAGTGGCACGGCTGCCCCTGTTCAAGTAACGATAAAACTAGATATAATGAAACCCTTGAAAGGGAAAAGATGATCAAAAAGTCTGGATATAAGGTTGTCTCTGTTTGGGAGCATGAAAAACCTGAATTAAGTAATATGTGGCTTGAAAAGAAATTTATACCATACGAACATTATATTATTTACGATTTTGAAGCAATACAACACAATCTTTCTCAACATATAACTGATGATTTAACTTTCACACATAAACATATTCCAGTTAGTGTTGCCATAACCGACAGTTTAACAAACGAACCTACCTTTCTTGTAAATTCAAACCCCGATGAACTTATAAAAGACTTTGTTACAAATTTAGAAAAACGAAGGAAAATGATTGTAGAAAAAGTTCAAAAAGAACACCCATTACCTGATCAAGATTCTATTCCAAAGAAAGTTTTAGAAGACTATAAAAAATGGTGCAATCAAGTTCCTGTTTTAGGATTCAATAGTGGAAAGTATGATATTAATATGATCAAAATGCATTTTGTAAAACACATGACCGAGCAAACTAAAGAGATGTTTGTTGCAAAGAAAGAGAATAACTATATGTTTTTGGAAACCCCCCATTTCAAATTCTTAGATGTAATGTCCTACTTAGCCCCTGGACTTTCTTTTGATAAGTGGTGTAAAGCAAATAACTGTGAAACCAAAAAACTTTCATTTTCATACGAGTGGTTGGATTGTCATGAAAAACTTTCTCACGTAGGTCCTGTGAAATATGAAGACTTTTACTCAAGCTTACATAAGAAAATAACAATATCTCCTGAAGAATATGAAGAATTTAAGATTGAATTTCAAAAGAGGGGTTGTGTTACCATAGAGGATTGGTTGAGAGAGTATAACCTACATGACGTTATTCCTTTCAAAGAAGCTTTAGAAAAAACACTAGCGTTATATTATCCAGATAAAATTGATATATTAAAAGATGCTGTATCAATCCCAAGTGTCTCAATGAAGTATGTTCTAAATAAATACCAAAAAATGAGAAAAAAGGGGGATCCTGAATTATTTGCTCCCGGTAAACCTTGCTTTCATAAATGTGAGGGTATTTGTAGAAAAAAGTTATATAAAAAGTTTTGTGAAAAATGCCACAAGATAAAGAAAGAATGTACCACATGCCCAAAAAACAAGATTTATATACTCTTGAAAACTGGTATGGTTGGAGGTCCTAGTATTGTGTTTATCCGATATGTAGAGATAGGTAAAACAAAGATTCGCCCCCATAAATATAAATTTCCAAAAAAATGTGCGCGTGTCGTTGGTTATGATGCAAACGGGTTATATCTTTTCGCGTTAGGTCAAGAAATGCCATGCGGTAAAGAAGAATATATTGAGGTTGAAAATCCAACAGATCCTGAATATGTTAAGAAGATTTGCGATGATATTCTCGCTAACAATCTTTTTGGATTTTGTCAAGTTGATATAAATGTCCCTGAAAATCTCAAAGAAAAATTTGAAGAGTTCTCACCGCTATTTGTTGTAGACAGTGTTCCACAAGATCTAGTACCAGAACATATGAAAGAATATAAAAAAGCTACAGGGAGAAAAACTCTAAAAGACTCTAAAAAATTGCTTGGGGTGACTAAGGCAAAGAATATCTTGTTATATACACCTCTATTGAAATGGTATCTTAATCATGGTTTGGAGGTGACAGCTATACATAAGATTTTGAAATATGAATCAGGAAGACCTTTTGAATGGTTTTCAGAAGAAGTGAGTAACGCACGAAGAGATGGTGATATTGAGGTTATGGTTGAAAAGTTAAGTAAAGCTGTTAATGAAAACAAGAGAGATGATGTCGACACTATTATTAATGAATTAAAACAATTCCCTGATGTAGTACCATTTATTGAAGAGAACAAAGAACTTAATGTGTTGGTTGAAAAACTTGCTTGTAAGTATAAAGGTTGCAAAGAACTGGGTGATACTTACAAACTAAAAGGAAATTCAGTCTATGGAAAAATGATAGAAGATCTAGAAAGACACATGAACACAAGATATACTCAAGACGAAAAAGAGATTGATAATATATATAATAATAAAATAAATAAATGGAACATATGAAATGGTGGAACGAAAAAGCCAGGTAAACATAACTAGACCTTATCAATGTGGTATCGCGGTATATCAATTGGCTAAACTTCGGATGTTAGAATTTTACTATGATTTTCTTGATAAATATGTAGATAGAAAGGATTTTGAACTGATTCAAATGGATACGGATAGTTTTTACATGGCCCTTTCAGATGAAAACTTGGATAATATTATAAAACCTAAAATGGAAAAAGAATATTTTAATGGGGGAAAAGAAAAATTCCTTTCAACATCAAAATTCCACGACAAAACCCCAGGGCTGTTCAAGAAAGAGTTTGAAGAAACAAGAATGATTGCACTTTCATCAAAATGTTATTACGCAGAAGATGAGAATGGAAAAACAAAGTTTAGTTGTAAAGGAATCACCCAAAAACAAAACGATATGACATGGAATCGATACTATGAAGCTTTGAACGGGTCGATGGATATGGCACAAAATACTGGCTTTAGAGTTAACAACAATCAAATTGTGACATATAACCAAATTAAAAAGGGGTTGAGCGCATATTATGATAAACGAATAGTTGCAGAAGATGGAATTCACACATACCCTTTGTATTAGATTATTTCAAAACAGAATCGGGTGGTAGTTCAGTATCATAAGGTATAATCTGTAACTCTTCCCTTACAAAACCACGTCTGGGCCCATCTACTAAATAATATAAAATTGGCTGATTGGATGAAACCACACTCCTAGAAATATCATAAACCTGAATACTCCAAATAGGATCCGTAGCTCGCCTTCGTTCTCCACCCTCAAGTTCACCAGGAGCGAGTAAGTATCTAACCCTAACCTCAATTGGCAGCCTAACTTCATCAAGTCCAACAACTCTCTTATACTTTTTTGTTTCGATATCAACCTCTTTCAGTTTTATAGCTTTATCAGGTTCTTTACCGGTTAATCTCGTTGGTGTGTTATTCAAAGTTTTCAAAATATCTGGTAATCGCTTCACCCACACTCTAGACCTTTCATCACTAATCATTTCTTGGGCATATTGATGACTAAATAATCGTTCACTTAATGTTCTATTTGCTCTTTCAACAAATGCTTGAGCTCTATGGTTTCCAGCTTCACTTCTTTGAATGTTTACATTATGTCTATCCATAAGTTTTGTCACAACACCCATAAATTCTCTTCCAGGATCAACAATTAATGTTTTAGGATATTTTAACTTTCTGGAATATATTTTTTCAAAAGCTTTGGATATCTCATGACTTTCTTTTGATGTTAATGGTTCTGCATCTTTATATCGACTAGCTACATCAATCACAACCAATGCATATCGATATGTTTTTCTTCCAACTCTATCATGTGGTAAAAATAATAAATCCCCTTGGTGAATCTGATTCGGTTTATCCACAGTCCAGTGCGGTCTAGGTATATATTTTGGAGCTGGTAGATAGATTTGCCATATTGCCTGTTTCTCAAGCCATTGTTTAGCCTCATCTTCACTAACTTTTGCTTTTTCAGCTAATTTAGGAATTGCAGAATATCCTTTCCAATATCCATCAGTTGAATAATATATTTTTGATAAGTAACTCATTTAAAGATTAATCAAAGTATCTTATAAATTAAATATGACAACCGCATCTGAAAAAATTAACCCAAACAGGATTCCAAGAGAGCCATTTGGTTTGAAAGCAGAATCAACACTTAATAGAATTACTCTCAATCCATCCTCTGCTAATCCTGGAGAAACACTATATATAAATATTCCAAAACTTTCTGAGAATTTAGTGATTGTACCTGGAAGTGTATCTCTACTATTTGACTTGGATGTTGATGGGCATGCAAATAACACACTCGTGAATAATGTAGGTAGTAATCTTGTATCTAGACTTAGGGTTCTTTTTGGTGGTGAAACATTACAGGATACTCAAAGATACGATCTATTTAAAACCTATCATGATTTATTTTTACCAGATGAAGATCGTGGGGATAGATTAAAACAAGGTATTTCTTCTGAAAATATGAGGAAGCTCAGGACAAATGCAGGTGATAAGAAAACACAAGATGTTAAGGAAGTGGCTCTTGCATCAGTACATAACACCAAGTATCATATTCCACTAAATCATCCTATTCTAAACGATCACGGAGTTTTCTATCCAAGGGCATTAGATCATCAACTAATCTTTGAGATTACACTGGCTCCAGTTAATGATATTGTTATTTATTCTGACACGACCAAGACTCCGACATATTCAATCAAAAACCTTGAGTTGGAATATTCTTGTATTTCAAGCGAATACTTAGCTCGTGAGGCTCAGGCGGCTTATCAGGTTGGTAAAGGATTCTTTTATGAAAATGTCACTCTACACAAAACTTTTACCATATCCTTGGGCGGTGATAGTGTTATAAATCAGCATATTAATCTACCTAGAAGATCAATGACGGGGATATTATGTTTGTTTACATTACCCAGCGCTGCAGGAGCACGTAACTCTGAGTTTTTTTACAATCCAGGTATCACCTCGATCAATATAGATGTTGATGGTGTACCAAATCGTTTATACTCTAAGGGAATGATACCATCAGACCTCTGGGAGTCGGTAAAGAAACGTTTCGGAAGAGAGAGTGTAAAGGAAAAGGATTTTTATGCTGATAAGTTTGCTCTGTGGATTGATATGAGAACTCACCCTGATAATGGTATTCATGGAGGGGGTCTAGCCTTAAATAATGCGCAAGATGGTGTAAAAATAGAAATTAAAAGAAAACAAAGTGGATCTGGTACAATAACCTGTTATATGTTTGTTGTAGCTGATGCAATGATGGAGATTATGAATTCAAACTTACATTCGATAAAGTACTAGTTTACATGAAATTTAACTTAAAAAAACTGATGTTATAATACAAAAATTATGGAAGAATTGAGAGATAAAGTTCCTTTTCATTGTATAATAACCGGTCCAACAAATTGTGGAAAGACAAAGTACATCATAGATCAGCTAAGAGGGCCATTCCAAAAAGTTTTTGAATATATTGTTCTAATATGCCCAACTTTTTCTAAAAATAAAACCTATCATAATTTTGCTAATAAAGATAAACATTTCTATGTATTATCACCCGATGCTAGTAATATTGATGAGATTAACGAGTTATTAACTGATTGTCAAACTTTATTCTCTGGAACAAATACACTAATAATTTTAGACGATTGTGCTGTTTCGAATGATCTGAAGAAACGATCTAACAAGTTTATAGATCTAGCATTTTCTGGAAGACATCATGGTTTATCAGTTTGGGTTCTCACTCAGCAATTAACATCGATAGCAAAACCATTCCGTGAAAATGTAGCTTGTGTGGTCTCATTCCATAATCCATCACAGAAAGGTATGAAGATGCTTTTCGAAGATTATGGAGGTGATTTAGACTCTGAAACTAGTAAAAAGTTTGTACAACTCCTGAAAACTGAAAAATATTCTAGACTATGTTTGTGTTTACGTTATCCATTCCAATGTTATTTAGAGATTCCTGCGGTGATTTAAAAGAATCTATGTTTTATTACAAAATTAAAATATGACAGAAGTTGAAGATTATATTGAAGAAACAAAAGATGAGGTAAAAGATGAGGTAAAATATAATGATGATATTGAAATCAAACAAGAATCACTAGCCATTCTCGCATCTCTTGGAACTACAAAGGAATATTTAGGTGTTGATATGAGTCTAGGTGATATTAAGAAACTCACAGAAAAAGACATTGAAAAATATTATAATAGATATCAGGCAGTATTGGGTAAGAAAATTAGTGGTGGATTAGTAGATTCATCTCTTCAATTAGTTTCTCAAGTAATTTCTTACATGGTTCCTGTAGATGATATGGAAGCTCTTTGTAAAGATTTGAAGAATGATGAGTTGGTTAATCGTGAACTTACAAACTTTGTAGGTCTATTAGCATTAAAAGGTGGAAGATTGGTAGCACTTGCTAGCGGGCTATTTCAGGTTGCTAAACACATTAAAATCAACAAAATACAAGAAGTTTCAAGTACAATTACAGATGATTCTAACAAAACTGAGCAGGTCGCTGAGCACAACTGATTTAAAGATTATTTACTTTGTTAAATAAAATAATGGTAAAAGAAGTTGTTGAAAAAATTACATTATATCCTATACCTGAAAAGAAAGAGTTAGATCCTAAAATGGTTGAGGCTGCTATAAGAATAATAGAATATAAAAAAGAAAAAGTTAGGGAAATGAAACGTGAAGCTGAGAGACTAAGCAGAAAAAGAAAAATACAAGATGATTCTAACAAAACTGAGCACAACTGATTTAAAGATTCTTTACTTTGTGAAATAAAATAATAATGTCAGAAGAAGCTGTTGAACAAATTACAATTGATCCACCTACTAATACTAAAAATAAGAAAGCCGTTAAAGAGAAAGATCCTAAAAAGGTTGCAGCTGGTAAGGCACTAGCAGAACGTAACAAAAAAGCTAGAGAAGCGTTAGCCAGGGAAATGAAACGAGAAAAGGAACAAGCTGAAACCAAACATGAAGAAAATTCAAACCAAGAGAGTGAATCCAAAGCATGGATTCCAGAGCTATCTTTTGCAACTGTATTATCGATTGTCGGAATAGGGTTTACAGCATTTGATATGTTTATGAGATATTATAAAAACAGAATACCTGATTTATCACAAGTTCCGACTAAAGTTCCACTCTCAAATATTCCCGGACCACAACCACCACCCACACACATTCCAAAAATAGGAATGTTATAAGGAAAGTAGTTTAAAGATTTCTTACTGTTTAGTAAAAAATTATGTCAACTGAAAACAAACTTGTGAAAACTGTTACTGATTCAGCAGTCCTTATCGGATTAGCAGCTGGAGTTGGATATGTGGCTAAAAAGGCTATGAAAGAATCATTCATGAACGATCCATCCTCAAGTATTACAAATTATGCTAAATGGGTAGCTGTATTGTCAGGTAGTATGTACCTAAAAACATATTTAGAGGATCAAAAGATTTTGCCAACTTAAAGATTTTACATATTGACTAACAAATGGCAACAATAGCAATGATGGTTGGAGGAGCTATTTTGAATGCGACTACATTCGTTGGCGGATCATATCTTGCAAAATATCTCTCAGGTGATAAAACAGATGCAGAACGAATACGGCATGATAAGGCATTAGAAAAATATCAAAAAGATTATGCTACATATCAGGAAAAGAGACAGAATCTCATTGATTGGAAAGTACAACAAAAGGATGATAAATACCAGGCCTCAAAAAATATTTCTAATACAGATGAAGCTTTGAAATTGTATAGTCAAATGCATGAACCAAAATTCTCTGATTATTATAGACCTAGTGACAATCAAAAGATGGGTGAAATGGCATATGTAGGTGGTGGTATGTTAGCCTTGGGTTATATGACTAGTAAATTATTTTAGTAAAGTGTGTGTGATCAGTTTAAAGATTTCTTACTAATTGGTAAAAAATCATGGCAGAAGGTGGAGAATTACCAGATATTGACCCCTTTGGTGTAGGGGAAGAAAACGAACAAGAACATCATGATGATTTTAATGAAGGTGACGTACTACTTGGTAGAAAGCCATCACCAAAAAGAGTTATAATAAAATCATCCACAACTAAGGGTGCCAGACCTAAAACCAAATCAGGATATACACAATTACCAAGTGAAGAGATAGAGATGAATGATATGGAGATTTAAAGAAACAAAGATGAAGCCTGGACTAATATTTTAAAAAAATTCCCAAAGGCTAAACCTAATTTTCTTTTCAAATACAATGAATGGGGTAAAATCGAAGTTAAAATGATTGGTTCAAATCCAAGATATAAATGGCATTTTTTATTCAATAAATATGGCGAACTGAACAAAGGAGTACCAGATACAATTAGAAACTATTTAGGTCGTACAGCAGCGCAAATTCTTGAAGATAATGCTCTTGAGAACGCTAACGATGAAGAAGAGATTGCAAAACTTAAAGATGAAGAAAAATTCATTATGAACAAAGCTCTTGAGGGACCTGAGGACCGTGCGCGATTAGAGGATATAGCTAATGAAATTGGTGATCGTGAACAAAATAGGGCTAACCGGGAGCGTGAGAATGAGAGAATGCAGGAAGGAATGTCATTAAGAGAGCGGGTAAAGGCTATCTTCAAAAAGTATGGTTTTACAGTCTTTGCTGTTGTTAGTGCTGTAGGTGTAGTTATTGGTGTTATCGTTTCTAATCTTTCTAAAGGTCTAACAACATTAGGTAAAGGTGTTGGTAATGGGTTGAAATCTATTGGTAAGAAACTCGGTGAAATATTACCTGGAATGGTTGGAGCTATCGTTAGCTTTCTTTTCAAAACAGCAGGTGAGGTTATTGGATTTTTAGGTAAGAACGCTTGGTTGTTGATAATGGCTGTGGTTCTATATTTTGTGGAACAGTTTAAAAAGAAGAGGAAGTAAGTAAAAACAAAATAATGAATGAGACAACGTTTCTAACTATCACAATGTTAACCACTGAAACAAGAATTTATCTAGATCCGCCCTTGACCAATGTAAAAGAGATACAAATGATAGATAGTTCCATGACTAATGCAACGTCTGACAATCCTTTGTACTTAATGTGTGATCTTATAGAGCCAAAGTCTTCATATTACAATAGGATCCCACGTGGTGAAAATGTAGAACTTAACCCATCACAACTATTAGCTGTTGTTCCTTCTAAAAAGTATCCATGTTTAAGAATCTCAGAAACTAAAAACCCTTTGAACTACTTTACTTTATGGATTTTAGATAAAAACAGAACAAAATTAATCTCTAATACAGTGCGTATTCGTATCGATTTATAGATTTCATGTTGAGTAGTAAAAAAAATGGATGACTACAATAGAATTTATCCACAAGTTCCCATGAATGGAGACACGCTTAATTTCAGACTACAAAAATCATGTGAAGTACTACAAAATCTTGAGAAGGAAATTAAACATTACGAGGATGTAAGGAAAAAATACAATAGAGCAAGAGGAATATTTACTAAAATCAGTGTTGGTAGTGGGGTTTTTTCAGTTATCCTATCTGCAAGTGGATTAGGAACTTCTCTTACTGGTTTTGGTGCTGTTGTTGGTATCCCATTAGGTGTTGTCGGTGGTGTTTGTGGGGGAATATCGGTTGGATTTGGTGCGGCTTCTAAAAGACTTTCACATAAAGTTAGTAAACATGAACAGACTGTTTCTCTAGCAAAAGCAAAAGTAAACACCATTAACGACTTGGTTTCAAAGGCACTGAAAGATAATGTTATCTCTGAACAAGAATTTTCCATAATTTTAGCAGAGTTAGAAAAGTTTGAAAAACTAAAACTCGAAATCCGTCAAAAATTTAGGAGAGATGCTGAAAAAAACTTAAATATGTCACAGATAAGGAGAGAGGTTCGTGCAGACATATTAAAGGAGCTAACCGTTCCCGCACATTAAAATTTTCATTTGAGGTTAATATTAGAAAAGAACGGAGTTGATTTAAAAACATATGCATCTTATTCTAAACATAAGGAATAAAATGGGCTTACTAAATGATTTCAGAAATAAATATCCAAATGCTGATACAGGTAAATTCATAGTTGTAGCTGATCCGTATGGCGGTTACATTAAGTGGAGATTCAATGGAACAACAATCATGTCTCATGACGATCCCACCGGAAAAACATGGACTGATGACCTGTCACCTCGTATGAAAAGACTTTTATGGAAAGATTTAGGATTAGATAATGATGAATTGAGTTCATTCCCAAAAAGTTTAGCCTTAACCAATCGATCTTACCCAATACCTGCAATTGATTTTGATGACTTTACAACTGATATAACAAAAATGCTAACCTCACTGGATATATATGTGACAAATAAGAAGAAATTCACAGCAAAGATGCGTGATGTTTTTACCAATCAAGTTGTTACTTTCAAGTTTGGTAAGCAAAGTAGAAAATGGTTGAACTCACCAGATATGAATTATTGGCCTCAGCAACTTAACTTTGCAGTATGGTGTGCGACATCGGGATGTGGGATTAGTCCTTTCGAGAGTTTAAATTATCCTAAAGTAGTGAGTAGTTTTATCAAGTTTCATGTTTACTTTACAACAAGGCGGATATTATATGAATTGAGTCTTCCTTTACCTGATGAGCAACCTTTTGTAATAAATAATAATCCATATAATAAAGTAGCATATCAACGATTGTGCGTCGAATTTGGGGTTAGTAATAATTCTGACTTTAGATGGAAAGGTGGAAGAAATGGGGGATTAGGAGATATATTCCTTGATTATGGTTCTGGATATAATGGAAAAGGTGGAGGGAATCAAAATGTACATATTGTAAGAAATTATGATGATAAAGCAGATCAGTGGCCTGGTGAAGGTGGTAAATTTGCTGATGAAGGAGGTAAGAAGGAAAAGGGTAATCTCATATCATTTATCCGTAATGATGACTTTGCTGATTTCAAATATGCTTGGTTTATCCCAACAAGTGGACATGGACTCACTAAAGCTGGACTTGGTAGATTGAAT